>CM057340.1:224257889-224265389 GCA_030015575.1 Agapanthus africanus
TAGTTAAACACTACCTAACATGTTAGCATAGTAACTAGAAATTCGATCGGAGAAAAAGTCGCGAAATACACCCGGATTTCAAACTTTCTGTCGATTTTCAAAGTGCTGCAAAAATTATTTGAGATATAACAAAAATCGACTCAGGGTTTTTAGAAGAAACTGCAAAAATTCGACCCACTGAATCGATCAACGCGCCGCGGAACCGCGGCCGAGTTGACTCGGTCGTGGGGTTTTATTTTTGCAGTTTATTCATAGGGGTATTTTGGGATTTTGGAATATGTATTTTCTGCCGAGATTTTCCAGAACGAAAATTTTGTGTTTGGGGCCTGAAAATCCGTATTTTTGATCGAACTGCTAAAAGACTTAAGCTGACGGGTTTTTCTGTGATGTGATATTTGTATTGAACGTCTGCTAATCGCTATATGTCGATTAGTGGGGTTTATACAAATCTGTGATCTGTAATGTTACTGGAATGTGTATATGAATTCATTGGATTGTCACGGGTGAATAGCCGGGGGTTGTGAGACGAGAGTTTTCTTTTCTTTCAATTCATGTAAATTTGTAAATTGATGTAATAATTATTTGTATGGACGCACAACCGGGTCGGGGTTGTAGCCGTCATTGTATAATTTCTTTTTACTGTTTTTGCTCCTAGGATAGACCCATGGAGGGGGTGCACAAACTACCGGGTATGCCGAAGTGCCGAGTGACCTACTCACGGAGTTGAGGGAGGTTGCTTCGCTTCGGGTACTTGGCGGGTAGTTTGCCGCACCCGTAGGGGTCTTGGGTGGGGTATTGGCTATTCGCCGCGACCGTGTAATCTGCTTTTCGTTACAGGCTCGTACGAATTACGGGTTCCTAGTATATCCAATGTGTTCATCTGTGATCTGAAATGGCTATCATTGCATATATCTATATATGATATTATTTAGGTGTTGCTTATGTTTTACAGCCGCGCTAGCCCAGCCTCCGCTCTGTCGTTAGTTAAGTAACCTAACGGGTAATGACGGGGCCCCGTGGCGAATGCGAATGGCATAAGCGTACGTCATATTTTGGTTGTTTTCTGCAATGGTAGGATTAAATGATGGGATGCATTAAAAGAACTAATGCAAGAATATCACGCATTAAAAAGAACTAATGCAAGAAAATAAACCAAGTTAAAATCGTTGGAACACTTTCGGAAAACCACTCGGTTCTTTTCAAAACTAACTTTTAAATGCGGAGCTTGAGCCACTCCTTTTAAAAGCTATCTCGTTCCATCGATTATATCAAGTTCACTACGTTCACGGTTTTGCCAAAACCATTCGTAGCCCTCCGTCGTTTCACACGAATAGTCAATAGTATTCAAGCTGTGTATGTTGGCCAAAGTTAAGGCATAGTGATTGGTAGCTATTGGGTATTCATGTGTAGCATAGATAGATGCGTTGGTTTGGGACAGTTGTACTACCATTTTGGCCAAAGTCAAGGGTAGGTACGGATGGATCCAAATTAACTTGGAGAATGACGGGTAGAACTTGACATGTGACTTATGATATTTTGGCCAAAGTCAAGGTCATAAGAGCATGGGGCAAAAATCCACATCGGGAGTTTCAAAAGAACTGAAACTTGCTAGTGTTGCATACCATTTGGAGTGTGATGATTCTGGTAGGATTCCTTCAGTTTCGTCACGCGATGATATTTGGATCCCGATCTTACTGTGAGTATATGCTACTCCTCGGGAAATTTCTCACTTAACGATCAATGCTATAAACCAAGTAGGTGTCTAGAAAGGTGTTAGCGGGGCTACGCCCCCAGGGAAAAGAGGTTATTTAATTAAGGAACTTCGCGAAAGCGTTGGAAAACCTCCCTCGAAGTACCGACACTGGCCTGGCTGAACGGTTAAGCAAGTACTATACGGTGAGATTGATCCTGACTAATTCTTCCTTTTTGGTTTGAGGAGGGATTCGAGAAACAGTGGGAGCCATCCTGTTTAGAAAAACTAAAAACCATTCTAAACTTGCAAGAGCATCATGCTGAGTGTTTCTTCTCTCTCCTAATTGCAGCGACCAATCGACATGACTGGACTTAAGTTACTTCTAGATAAAAACATACTGACAGGGCCAAACTACAAAGATTGGCTCAGGAATGTCAAGATGGCAATCACTTACGACAAGCTGGGGTATCTTCTTACCACCAAAGGTCCCCCTGTCCCAGGTCCCAAAACCAGCGTCGCGGATAAGGAAATCCGTAAGACCTGGGAACTAGATTGCGCGAAGGCCAAGTGCCTCGTGCTTGCCTCTATGGACAACGAACATCAGAGGAGGCACGAGAATATGGACCTCGAATCCATATTTCTCCATAGAAAAGAACTGTATGGAGAGCAGTCTCGTATCGCAAGATACGAAGTGTCGAAGAAGTTATTTTCGGCAAGGTTGGCCGTCGGATCATCGGTAGCGGAACATGTGCTTAAGATGATTGGCTACATAGAAGAGCTCGCGGACCTTGGGACCACGTTGGAGAATGAGCTCTATACGGACTTGATTCTCCAGTCCCTTCCTTCCACTTACGCCCAATTTATCCTGAACTTCAACTTACAAGAAAAGGAAGTTGAACTTTCAGAACTCCTCAACATGCTGAGGAGCGTAGAGGGCACCCTACAGAAAGGTAGGGAAACATCCACTTTGTTTGTACGAGGATCTTCCTCTTCTAGGTCCAAGGCGAAAGCCAAAGGAAAGAAGAAGAAAGCCCCCGCCAAACCAAGGGGCGGTGTTAGTAAAGTGGATACGAAGGGAAAGGTAAAAGCAACAAAGAAAGTGGGGAAGCTTGTGGATAAGGAAGAATGCTTCTATTGTCATAAGAAGGTACACTGAAGAATGATTGCAGGGCTTGGAAAGCCAGAACACAGGATCTGAAGCAGGTTGCTGCTTCAGCTTCAGGTGTGTATGTTATTGAAAACTGTCTTTCAATAAACTCTACTTCCTGGGTATTGGATACCGGATCAAGATCTCATATCTTTAATTCTTTGCAGGCGTTGAGAAACCGTAGGGTTTTGAAGGCAGGTGACATGACCCTCAAAATTGCAAACGGAGATAGCATGGATGCTAAGGCCGTGGGGGACTACCACCTGGGAATGTCAGATGGACATGTTTTGGTTTTGCGTAATTACTTTTTTGTACCCAACGCAACTTGTAATATCATTTCTGTATCTTTGGTTTCTAAAGAAGGTTATGAATTTGCGTTTGTAAGCAATGTTGTAAACATTCACCTTAATCAAGTTCTGATTGGGTCAGGTACATTGAGCAATGGTATATACGTATTAAACCAACCACAGATTTTCAATGTCCAGAATACACACAAAAGAAAGTCTCCGGAAATAAATCAGACTTTCTTGTGGCATTGTAGACTGGGTCACATCAATGAGAGAAGGTTGACAAAGTTACATACAGAAGGATATTTGAACCCGTTCGAATATCAATCGTATGCCACTTGTCAATCCTGTCTCAAAGGAAAGATGACAAAGACTCCGTTCATTGGACACGGAGTAAGAGCGAGCTCGCTCTTGGGACTCGTACACAGCGACGTGTGCGGTCCAATGGCTACACATGCGCGAAGCGGTTATTCTTACTTCATTACTTTTACGGATGACTTTTCAAGGTACGGTTATGTCTTCTTAATGAAACATAAGTCCGAAGCCTTTGGAAAATTCCAGGAATATAAGAATGAAGTAGAAAAACAAACCGGCAAAAGTATCAAAAGTATCAAGATTCTAAGATCGGATCGAGGTGGAGAATACTTAAGTGCCGAGTTCCTAGACTATTTAAAAGAGAACGGAATTCTCTCTCAGCTTACTCCTCCATACACTCCGCAACATAACGGTGTATCGGAGAGATGGAACCGAACCCTATTGGATATGGTACGGTCCATGATGAGTAACGCTGAGTTACCGCGATCATTCTGGGGGTATGCGCTAGAATCAACTGCATACCTTTTGAACTGAGTTCCCACTAAGACTGTGCCTACTACACCATATGAGATGTGGTGTGGGAAGAGACCCTATTTTAATCACATTAAGACATGGGGAAGTCCAGCTTTTGTCAAAAAGCAGCATGCGGACAAGCTCGAGGCACGCTCAGTACAGTGCAAGTTTGTGGGATATCCAAAGAACTCCAAGGGATATTTCTTCTACTGCGAAGAGGAACAAAAGGTTTTTGTTTCTCGTCATGCCCACTTTCTAGAACACCAGTTCTTAGAAAAGGAAATTAGTGGGAGCGCAGTAGAACTGGAAGAAATTCCAGAACCACAGACTATTACTGAAAGCTTAGTGGAACCAGAGGGTTCAAAAGAACAGGACATTCTTACGCCGCTCCGCAGGAGTAGTAGGCAGTCTCATCCGCCCGAGAGATACTACGGTTTTCTCATAGACGGGGATAGAGAGGATTGCATCATAGATTATGATGAGCCTACTAGCTTCCAGCAGGCCGTTCAGAGCGTTGACTCGGTAAAATGGCTGGATGCAATGCGGACCGAAATGGAGTCCATGTACACCAACAAAGTATGGACGTTGGACATTGCTCCAGACGGGGAAAAACCCATAGGATGCAAGTGGATCTTCAAAAGGAAGATTGGTGTAGATGGACAGGTTGAGACCTGTAAAGCTAGACTTGTTGCAAAGGGTTTCCGTCGAAGACCTGGCTTGGACTATGACGAAACCTTTTCTCCAGTGGCTATGCTGAAATCCATTCGGATCCTTCTTGCCATTGCTGCCTTCCACGATTATGAGATCTGGAAAATGGACGTAATGACCGCTTTTCTAAATGGAAATTTAGAGGAGTGTGTCTATATGGACCAACCAGAGGGTTTCATTCAGAGTGGGAGCAGCGGAAAGGTGTGCAAGTTGCTTAAGTCCATCTATAGACTAAAGCAGGCATCGTGGAGTTGGAACATCTGTTTTGATGAGACAGTCAAGGAATTTGGCTTTATCAAAAATCCAGATGAACCATGCATCTATAGTAGATTTGTAGCGAGAACTGTAGTATTCCTCGTTTTATACGTGGATGACATTCTCCTAATAGGAAATGACATTCCTATGCTACAATCTGTCAAGGGGTTCTTGTCACACAGGTTCTCCATGAAAGACCTGGGTGATGCCTCATACATCCTGGGGATCCGGATCCATCGTGATAGATCCAAGAGGATATTAGGACTTTCACAGTCCAGGTACATCGACACAATACTGAAAAGATTCTGTATGGAAGATTCCAAGCGCGGTAACCTACCGGCTTGTCACGGGATCACCCTCTCTAAAGAGATGTCTCCCAAGACTGATTTGGAGAGGGATCGCATGTCTATTATACCCTACGCTTCTGCGGTAGGCTCTATAATGTATGCGATGTTGTGTACCAGACCGGATGTAGCTTATGCGCTGAGTGTGGTAAGCCGGTATCAGTCAAACCCTGGGGAGAAACACTGGATAGCGGTAAAGAACATTCTCAAGTACCTGAGAAGGACTAAGGAGATGTTCTTGGTGTATGGCGGAAAAGCCCTCCAGATCGAGGCCTTTGCTGACTCCAGCTTCCAGAATGACAAGGATGATTCCAAGTCCATGTCGGGTTTTGTCTTTACCATCAATGGAGGGGCGGTGTGTTGGAAGAGTTCCAAACAGGAAACCGTTGCAGACTCGACGATGGAAGAGGAATACATCGCTGCATCTGATGCCGCAAAAGAAGCTGTCTGGATGAGGAACTTCTTGAAAGAACTTCAGGTGGTTCCGTCCATTGTTGATCCAATACCTCTGTATTGCGACAACAACGGGGCTACAGCTTTAGCGAAGGAACACAGGTCCCATCAGAGATCCAGACACATCTTGAGGCGGTATCACCTGATCAGGGAGATCGTGGATCGCCAGGAGATCGAGATTCGGAGGGTCGCTTCAGAAGATAACACTGCAGATCCATTCACCAAGGCCTTGCCCCAGACTCAGTTCGAGCGGCTGATCGAGATGATTGGTCTTCGATACGCCAGTACATGGCCTTAGTGCAAGTGGGAGATTGTTAGTGTATATGCCCTAGAGGCCATTACTGGATCATACTAGTTTGTATATTACTTAATGGAATCTTGGGATATTCACCTTGTGTATACAATCTTGCTCAAAATAGTAGTATGCTACTTGGTTTGTTTCTACTTCAATGTGTACTTGTGTTTATTTTAGTATATGACCTATACACATTAGTGGAGCCTTTAGGATCTTTGCTTGATTACCAGCGTTGTGATGGCAGTCACACTATTGGGGCTGGGTAATCTATAAGCACATCCTTATGCAGTTCCCTAGTCGCAGGACTATCGAGACAGGGCATCGATACTCCGGAGTAGACTAGCGCATGCGCTTCTCGTCCCAGTGTGGGAGACGGTCTGTCCCACAGCCGTTAGTACGTCGTACTGGAGATAGTATGCGGGTGCTCGTTATGTTACGAGTACACTGGACAGGACTCGTCGGGAACTGACCGGTTGGTATTATACCTATCGTCAGTTATCAGTTCCCCGGTGACATGAGTACAGCTTAGTCCGCTGACTTGACACTATCACTTCGCCTCGAGTGTGTTCCCACTGTACTTTGATTACTACCCTACCACGGCTCAAAGGAGTCGTGCAAACAGGTAGTAGTTGGGTGCAGACCCGAAGCACTTGGAGGCAGTGACGGTTAGACAGGATTCGTCTCTCCCGGTATTGGGGGTTGACATCGCGCTGTGTCTAGGAGAGCCATTACACGAGTAGTCCCTGGCCAGGGCATGCAAGATATACTGGTAAGCTTCCTGTGTTATCTCAAGGTGTATTGGGCTTCACTCCGACACGAATTGTACCGCTATTAGGGGACTGACGTTTACCGCCCCCCTTGGCCCGCCATGCGATGTATCAGACGAACAGATCGGACTGTACGGAGACTGTCACATTCAGGCTCAGTAGGAGTTCAGATGGGTTTCACCTCGTCAGTCTTCTTGTCGGCATCTACCTGGGGACCGTTACGCACAGCTAGTGCCGCTTGCGGTCTGTGGTTAAACCCACTGCCAGCGTAGTGTCGAGTCTTTAGAGTCCCACACAGAAAGCTATTCGCCTTTTGGCAAAAGAGTAGAGGTCGCATGGTTTTGCGACAGGGTCCGGTCACATCCGTGCACTTGTGCACGTACAGTGTCCGTACAGTTGACACTAGCGGGCTTTGGTTTAAGCCAGATCCTAGTGTACGTTTTCGGATTGGTTTTATCCAGTTTGTATTCGTGTTCCTCGGAACGCGGATGCGGGTGTGTATGCACAGTTGGCGGAGAGACAGAGACAGAGGATTCTCATTAGAGTTGTTGACCGTTGACTGTTGACCATTGACTTTTTGCTCAACCCTAATGAGAATATGATTTATGATTAACAATAATATTAATTATGTATTGTGGTGACATGGTTGTTGAGGGGTTGACTTTATTGACTTGTTGACCTTGTTGACCGGTTGACTAGGTTGGACTAGTTGACCATCATGAT
>CM057340.1:224277889-224297889 GCA_030015575.1 Agapanthus africanus
TTACGTACGAGCTATATTTTGATGATTGATCCGCACTCTTGACTTGGGATGTCTGGTTATGGATATGATATTATTGAGGCGGGATCACGGACTATACATATACAGGTAGGTATATGTATCGACTCAGATGATAGACGGTTTCCTTACCTGTAGTTCAGTTTGTTAGTTCAGCCGTATAGTTTAGTGTAGTTGTTAGATTAGATTAGACTCCTACCTATTTCAAAACTAACGAATCGTGGGTATTTTAAAAGACAGCCCAAGGGATCCGACGGATATTTCAAAAGACGTATCTTTTCATAAAAACACCGTGGCCCCTATTTTCAAAACCCCATGATTCGTGTTATATCAAAAGGCACCATTTGTAGGACTTATATTAGATTAATGCAGATTAGTTATAGTTGCGTCTAGTATTCAGCTCCCGCTCCTTATTGTGGTTCGCTTCGCATCGCATGCTTATATTATGTTTCATACTCCATTATTGATATCATGCTGTTAGGACACCAGCACCATTACCGATGATGTGTATGTACCACATACACTTACTTGCCGGCTCACACACATCTTCATCGGTAATTGCCATGTCACGTACACCTTAGAAAATATTATTGCTTGACATAGCATGTTAACTAATAGTTTAGACATTGTAGTTATTACCTGCTACTTCATGCATACTGTTATTCATTGTTATGCCGCATTCATGGATTCTCATGCATATATTCACTATTTTACGTGTTATTGAGGTTTCGGATTCGGATTTCCATGAGATTTTCTGGATTTGGAGGAAAACCGCAAAACATAAATAAACCTTTTCTCTCTTTTAAAATAAAAAGTGCGGTTTTCCCATGATATATGAGTCGTCCACCATGAGTTTGCTGATGGATTTCGAGACCCGATTCGAGGAGACGGATGAACCGTTTCGGGTACATGGTGGACCCGGTAAGGTACCCCGGGGCAAGAAGCGCGTGATGATGACGATGTGAACCTGGCAGGGGAGTACTACCTACCGGTGATATTACCCGACGTGTCGGATATCCGGAGGATACCGTCGTGGTCTTGAAATGGATGGTAGGGGCCGGTCTGGACTGACGGCGCCCTAGATATTGTGATTGAGACTTGAGGTACATAGATTGTGACACAGAGATATCGAGGTATTTGGACACTTGTTTTTGTGTCGATGCTGGGCACTGTTTTATGCTGATTTCATATATGGTACCTCATTTCTTTTAAAATACAGAAATCTCACTGATTTATGAAACCAGTTTTATTCAGTACATGCATTCTGTTTCATGCATTCATACATCATCCATATGATATATTGCTACCTGAGGCACTGACACGGGCACATGAGATCACACTCGGTTAGATATTACCCTAGCCATTGTTATAGGCTGCATGTTTTACATATATTTGAGGTTATATTATGATCATTGACCCAGGTTACGTTATTTATGCGATTTCCTTCCGTAGATGTTTTTCTATTCACGAGTTGGCAACTCACCCCCGTTGTGCCCCAGTTTCTTGCAGGTTTGCCGTACAGGTTTCTTTACGGCTTTGCGGGCATAGTTTCCATTTCCGGGTGGCTTACTAGTACGTGGGTTATTTGTATCTTATCCATCATTATATCTTGTATATTATTATTCAGTTGTATCTAGAAGTTCCATCAACCAAACATGTATTTATTGAGATAGAGACCAGTGTTGTTTATTCTTTCGACCTTAGAGTCGCTCGTTATATTTCTGGTGGTTTTGAGTTTCCTTTTGAGTTTTGATCCTCGCCGTGGGCGTTGTATATTTTATTGCTTGTGTGGTTGTGACCGTCGATTGACGAAGAGCTAGCTCCCGCTTGGGGATGCCTTTTTTCTTGATTTCGTATACCATTCATGTTGTATCCCGTTTGAGGGGCCAGTATTTACAAAGGAGACTCTGCCGAAATTTTCAGTAAATTTTTGATGTTTTAAAAACCGCATAATTCGGCTTATGCTATTGAAACTACTTGCTTTAAGTTGGTTTTTCCTGCACTCTACTACTTTTCTTGGTTTGGATTTCTGGGTTTTCGGTTTACTTAGATTACGTACTCCTCGAGACGTTCGTAGTTTAAGTGCCGGTCATGTTCCGTACTTTCGGGTCGTGACAAAGTTGGTATCAGAGCGTTAGGTTTTACCTTCGGAGCGTAGGATGACCCTTGGTTGTTGGAATAGGTGACTAAAGTAGAGTGACGTACCGTGGGTATGTTCCGCGGCATACTTACGATACGCCACTCCACTTAAGAAGCCTTAGGATGTACATTTCTTTGTTCAGTAGTATATTCATTCCTGATCTAGCCTCATCGGTACCAGTTATGGTTTTGCTGCCACGATTACGGGCAGGGAGAGCTACGGCTAGAGTTGCGGTCAGCACAAGCTCGTTACGAACGAGGACAGACCAGGGCGTAATTCCGGCGACACACGATTGCAGAGATGTGTCTTTTTGTTGTGTTTTTACGCCACGAGCGTTTGGATAGATCGCTGTACGAGATTTCTCGGACGTGCCGATCAGTACCAGAGGATCGAGCCAATGATAGAGGCCAACCAGATTTTGATGACCGTTGGTGTATTGCTTATTCATGATGTTTGAGGCACTGTTCAGCGTGCAGACGAGTGAGCTAGTTATTACTGCGAACGACGAGATATCGCCCCAGATGTTGGAGCTATTACAGTACGAGTTGTACTAAGAGATGACAGAAGGTCGCTAGTCACCCGATGATGAATGACTAGGACAGGTGGTTCGTTCGCTACCCCGATGCGAGGTCATCAGATAGATTGATTCCAGCTAGAGACGAATTCACGCGGAGACGTTGGGAGTCGACAGAGACGATCGAATGTCAGAAACCTACTATTCCAAGTTTAAAGTATTCGGAAAGACATGCAGGCAATTCCATGGTCCCTCTAGAAGAATGAAACCCTAACTCGACTTAATGACCGTATGAAAGCCTTTGAACCTTAGGGTTTGCGGCAGTTCTGCGGCGCCATTAGTGAGGCTTGGGTTTGCCCTTCTACGGCTGGACCACCGATGCTGTGGTATGTACTCGATACTATTAAACTGTGCCCAAGATGTTGAGCCCTTGGGGGATTATGAGGTTTTGACAATCGATTGGATGGTTCGACTTAATTCGGATGTTAGGTGGTGAGATGCATTTCTTGGGAGACTCCCGATACGAGGATAGCCGTTGGAGCTCAGTCCATGCAGCCACGATGAGACGAGTCCGAAGCAGTCGACATTAGAGAAAATGGAGTAAGAGGATCGTACAAGATCTGGATATGATGACGTTTCCCTCCGCCGACATCAGAGATGTGATGTGCATGCCGTGGCAGAGTACTGGATATACCTTCAAGAAGGAGTCGCGATGGGTGTGCAGCCGTTCCAGAGCAAGATGCAGATATAGGAAAGGACGATGACTTCCGAACAGTTGGTAGAGACGAGACATGGAAGAGACCGTGAGCAGGATTCCTTCCAGGACTCTGCTGCAATGATACTTGCACCCAAGATCAGATGTGTCATGTACATTCAGAGAGCCAGAGGCCGACGCTAGTGATATGTTGTCTTACGAGTGGTCGTGATGATTGACCGGGAGATGACAAGAGACGTGCCAGAACTGGATCATCCCCGTTAGCACACCCGACAGGGCCGATGAGCCGATGGACCAAAAGATTGGTAATTCACAGTGAAGACCTTGACCCAGGAGTGGTCATGGTTACGCACACCAGCAGGACAGAGTTCATGATCATCGACGAGACGTCCCACTAGTGACCGCGACAGTTGGCCGAGATTCTTAGAGGATGCGCTTGAGCGGTACTGTTCCGCCATTATTGATTACGATGTTTTGGGTGATTTATTCGTATGATTTGATTTTGATGATTGAGGATTTACGATCTTTGCACAGTGTTGCACTTGATATCGTTTTCGTGTTTTAGTTTCACATGTTTGTGATTTTACGGTTTTAAACAGTTGAGTTGGTTTTATGCGTATGCATGCACGCGATTTCGTTCCTGCACTCTGTATAGTTTATATATGCTTGCAGTGCAGTGATACGCCTTTTGTGCACTTAGATGCACTGGACTTCGATTTCGATTGTGATACTCGATATTTGTTTTGTGCACCTTGTGCACCTGATTGATTTTGTGCACGTTCGGCGCTTGATATTGGATTTCATGATTTCGTGCATGATGGATGCCCCTGGTTTTGGGTTTTCACGCATGTTGAGCGCATGTCTTGAGATGCTATTTTGGTGCACACCAGATACACTAAATCGAGATTTTTTTTTCTTTCGTGCATGTCAGATGCACCTGATTTTGCTGTCAGGAACGCACGTTGCCTACGACAGATGTTTCGTGCACACCCGATGCACTTAGATGTTGTTTCTGTGTGCATGTATGGCACATTCATGGATTTTGATTTCCGTGCGCACCAGACGCACGTAGCATTCATGTGCATATTTTGGGATTGATTTCGTATAGAGCAGTACGTTTTTATGATATTGCTATGTGTTTTCGTACTGAGCAGGACTAGTCAAAGGACAGCACCTGAATATATTTTTGCATGCATTGATAGTTATTTAAGGGATTTCCAAAAAGCGAGCTATAGCCTCAGTATTTACCTACGTGTATGATATGACACGAAATGTTTAAAACAAGGAGACCTTTCTAAATTGTTTCCAAAACGGCGGAACGTACATTTCAAACAAAGGTATATATGTATATAGTTATTTTCTTATGATAGACGTCCACCACTGTGCAGTGTTATACGCGTTGTGAATCGACTTAAAGAGATTTGGCATGCATTTCCTTCAGATACTTACAGATATAGATTCGATGTTTACATGTATAGTTTCGAGTTATATCATATTGGTTTGATTTGGATTTGGCATTGATGTCTTCTCCATGACTCCGATGATTGCGGGATACTTGACGGAGTTTTGATTTGAGTTATATGCTCATTTTTCAAGCGCATGCACTGTGTTACGATTTGTTTTATGTATTTACAATTTCGGAGCCCCGACAACTTGATGGTTTTCTTAGATGATTTAGTATTTGGGGGAGTTTGAATTTAAATTCGGGGACCGAATTTCTTTAAGGGGGGAAGATTGTAACGTTTTGAAAATCGTTTCGGTGAAATTTCGAAAAAATCGGTAAAATAAGGGGGTTTTCTGTAAAAAGTCAAAATACAAATATCTTATTATAAAAATTAAATATACATATTCTAGCTATGTAATTGCTATTATTTGGTGTTTATTGAGCCGCTGGTGAAATTTCAATTTTTCTGAAAAAAATATTATTTTATTATTATTTTAAGCCGTCACTAATACATTTAATTAAGGAAAATTACAAATTGGAATGAGTTGAAACAAATTTTGTGCATCATAAATCATTAAATAAAATTTTATCATGTGGTTTTTGGAACGAAATTATTTGCCAAAACGGTTTAGAAATTATTGAAGAAAAAAGGCTTTTTTTAGCGTAAATGGATGTTTGGGGTATTGTATTTATCATTTTTCATCACCCCACACCCGTACCCACACCCACACACCCCCATTCACTTCGCCCCTTGGCTGAATTCAGCAGCCCCCATCTTTGTCCCCACTTGAATTTCAAAGGAAAAGAAATGAAAGAAAAGAAAAGAAAATGGATAAATTAGTTAGACTTTTGACTTTGGTTGGACTTTGACTTTCTCCCCCCACTTTCTCTACCTCCCTCTCTCTCATCTCCCCCTCCCATTCCAGCCGAACCCCTCTCCTACAGCAGCAGGAGCCCCCCCCCATTTCCCTTCTCTTTTCTCTTCAAAACTTCATGAAAAATTTCCTCAAAATCCATAAAAAAAAATCCCAAAACCCAAATCCGACTCTTACCCATTTTAGCTTTAGCCCGTATAGCATGGATCTTTGTGAAAAGAGAGCATTTTGGGAGGCCATGGGTGCTTGTGGATCTTCAAATGTTTTTGGGTATAATTCTAAACATTTTTGCTTAATTTGTTACTAATTTCTTAAAGCTAATTTAATTAAGTGTTAATTTGGTTTATGTGAGTTTAATTGCATGATTAAAGATTTCAAGTTAGGGTTTGTTGTGGAAATGAGTTGTGTTTGATTGTGCATGGTTTAGTGATGTGGATTAACATATTTAGTTTTGTAGAAAACTAATCTAGTTGTTAATTACAAGTTGTTACTTGAAAAATGTCCAAATTAAACTTTTTGTTGCAAACTAGGTTTTTTGATTTAATTCGAAATATGAGATTAAAAATATGGTTAGGGTTTTTATCGTATTATTAACTTTATTAAGTGTAGTTTAATGCTTTAGAGCATGGAAATCCAACCTAAATTGTAGTTTGTGAATTTTTGCTATGAAATTGTTAAAAAGGGTATTTTGTAAACTAGAATATTAGGGTTTTTGGACTTTAATGAGATTAAATTCCGGAAATTGTTTCTATGACTTATTTAAGATATTTAATAAGTATATTGGCCGTTACATTCATTTAAATATCATGTTTTGTACAAAAACGGCGAATTGTACTTGCTAGATTTACGGAAAAATGACTTTTTAAGTGAAATTAGGGTTTTTGTGAGTTTTAACCTAGTTTATATTAAAATTAGTGTTCGTGAATGTGCAAATGAGTGTGATTGGATTTTTCTCGATGGTTTGGCGTTTGTACGCCGACATCGAGGGTTTTCGGGTCGATTTGTGAAGCAACCATAGGTTTTGACCTATGTGGGATTCGTGCGTCGTTTTGGTCATGAGTCGGATTTTAATGCGATACGGTGCGTTATGATATGTAGGTACCCCATATGGACTTCGAGACGACAAGCAAGCGCATGGCGGCGTCGGCACCGGCAAGCGAGGACCAGGTGAGTAGATTTAAATCTACGGGGAGAAGTCGGGTGGATGGCGTATAACACCCCCGCAGTTCGTGGTGATGTATACGAATACGTATGCACACATATATATATATATTGTATATATATTGTTTCAGTATATTGATGATAATATGGATATTTGGTGTTCTTGGATGATTTAGTGTCCCGAAACCCTAGAGTAGTGGTCGCACTACACATGCACACACCAACCCATACTTGCATACTTTCTTCTTTCATTTATGCTTATACGGGATATATAGTTATGTGTTCACATGGGTATGGGACTATGAGTTCACATACGAATTTGAGGCTTGGGTTTGAGATGAGTCAATGAGATTTGTATTGAGGTTGTGACTTCAGTGATATGGCAGGATTCGTATTTGAGATACGACATGACGTTGTAGCGGGTCCTTGACGTAGTGTTTCACACACGTCCAAGCATACTTAGGCGGTATCAGTATGGTACTAGACGTAGATCAGTACCCCGATCATGATATTTGATAAAGAGAATACCAGGTGAATAGTATGATGAATGTGATATTGACCCGTACCCAGATTTGGGGATGCCGTACAACGGATTTACGTACGAGCTATATTTTGATGATTGATCCGCACTCTTGACTTGGGATGTCTGGTTATGGATATGATATTATTGAGGCGGGATCACCGACTATACATATACAGGTAGGTATATGTATCGACTCAGATGATAAGCGGTTTCCTAACCTGTAGTTCAGTTTGTTAGTTCAGCCGTATAGTTTAGTGTAGTTGTTAGATTAGATTAGACTCCTACCTATTTCAAAACTAACGAATCGTGGGTATTTTAAAAGACAGCCCAAGGGATCCTACGGATATTTCAAAAGACGTATCTTTTCATAAAAACACCGTGGCCCCTATTTTCAAAACCCCATGATTCGTGTTATTTCAAAAGGCACCATTTGTAGGACTTATATTAGATTAATGCAGATTAGTTATAGTTGCGTCTAGTATTCAGCTCCCGCTCCTTATTGTGGTTCGCTTCGCATCGCATGCTTATATTATGTTTCATACTCCATTATTGATATCTTGCTGTTAGGACACCAGCACCATTACCGATGATGCGTATGTACCACATACACTTACTTGCCGGCTCACACACATCTTCATCGGTAATTGCCATGTCACGTACACCATAGAAAATATTATTGCTTGACATAGCATGTTAACTAATAGTTTAGACATTGTAGTTATTACCTGCTACTTCATGCATACTGTTATTCATTGTTATGCCGCATTCATGGATTCTCATGCATATATTCACTATTTTACGTGTTATTGAGGTTTCAGATTCGGATTTCCATGAGATTTTCTGGATTTGGAGGAAAACCGGAAAACATAAATAAACCTTTTCTCTCTTTTAAAATAAAAAGTGCGGTTTTCCCATGATGTATGAGTCGTCCACCATGAGTTTGCTGATGAATTTCGAGACCCGATTCGAGGAGACGGATGAACCGTTTCGGGTACATGGTGGACCCGGTGAGGTACCCCGGGGCAAGAAGCGCGTGATGATGACGATGTGAGCCTGGCAGGGGAGCACTACCTACCGGTGATATTACCCGACGCGTCGGATATCCGGAGGATACCGTCGTGGTCTTGAGATGGATGGTAGGGGCCGGTCTGGACTGACGGCGCCCTAGATATTTTGATTGAGACTTGTGGTACATAGATTATGACATAGAGATATCGAGGTATTTGGACACTTTTTTTTGTGTCGATGCTGGGCACTGTTTTATGCTGATTTCATAAATGGTACCTCATTTCTTTTAAAATACAGAAATCTCACTGATTTATGAAACCAGTTTTATTCAGTACATGCATTCTGTTTCATGCATTCATACATCATCCATATGATATATTGCTACCTGAGGCACTGACACGGGCACATGAGATCACACTCGGTTAGATATTACCCTAGCCATTGTTATAGGCTGCATGTTTTACATATATTTAAGGTTATATTATGATCATTGACCCAGGTTGCGTTATTTATGCGATTTCCTTCCGTAGATGTTTTTCTATTCACGAGTTGGCAACTCACCCCCGTTGTGCCCCAGTTTCTTGCAGGTTTGCCGTACAGGTTTCTTTACGGCTTTGCGGGCATAGTTTCCATTTCCGGGTGGCTTACTAGTAGGTGGGTTATTTGTATCATATCCATCATTATATCTTGTATATTTTTATTCAGTTGTATCTAGAAGTTCCATCAACCAAACATGTATTTATTGAGATAGAGACCAGTGTTGTTTATTCTTTCGACCTTAGAGTCGCTCGTTATATTTCTGGTGGTTTTGAGTTTCCTTTTGAGTTTTGATCCTCGCCGTGGGCGTTGTATATTATATTGCTTGTGTGGTTGTGACCGTCGATTGACGAAGAGCTAGCTCCCGCTTGGGGATGCCTTTTTTCTTGATTTCGTATACCATTCATGTTGTATCCCGTTTGGGGGGCCAGTATTTACAAAGGAGACTCTGCAGAAATTTTAAGTAAATTTTTGATGTTTTAAAAACCGCATAATTCGGCTTATGCTATTGAAACTACTTGCTTTAAGTTGGTTTTTCCTGCACTCTACTACTTTTCTTGGTTTGGATTTCTGGGTTTTCGGTTTACTTAGTGTAGCGTCTTGAAAAGTCGTTTTGGTGTTTTCCTGAAAATCGGTGAAAATTCGGTATTTTTCCGAAAACCGTCTTTCTCGTTATTTTGCAGTTTAGGGCTAATTATACCTAAAATGGATAGGTAATTGCTTGTTTTTAGTAGCTAATGAGTTACTTATGAAATTTTGGTCATTTAAAAATTTTTCCCTATTTTTCAATTTTTTAATATTATTTTAAGCCGGTAAGAAAATACATTAAATTAGCGATAAATACAAATTTTTCCGGGATAATTTTAATCTTTAAAATTATGTTAATTAAAATCTAGTTGTAACATAAATTTTTAGTATTTTACTTTGATTTTTAACAAATTTTTATGATAGGAAACGAATTTATTGAATTTTAAGCTAAAACTTGCAATTTTTGACTTGTAGGGGGTCTTTTTGCATAAAATTTCTTTTGTAAAACCCCTCTCTCTTTTCCCTCAGCCCTAGGACAGCCCCACCCTGATCAAGTCCAGAAATTTCTGGCCTCACCTTAATTTTCTTTCATGTGTTGAATTGGTTTGTTTATGAATTTATTTTAAATATAGTTTGTTGAAGTATGGTGCATTGACTTTTGGGGGAGTTGACTAATGACTTTTCCCACACACCCACACCCTCCCCTTACCTCTTCTCTGGCCGAAACCTGCTCCCCCTCCACTTCATCTCTTTTCTTTTCATTTTGTTCAAAATTCTTCAAGTTTAATTCAACAAAATTGCAATTTAAAGCTTACAAATTAAACCCATCCTTCATCTTTCTTTTCCTTCACCTCCCTAGCTTGGATCTTGATGCTTTGAGGCCATCATTTGAAGCAAATTTATTCTTGCTAGATCTCTAGTTGAGGTATAATTTCTTGCTAATTAAATTCTTTTGTTTAAGTTTCTTAAGTTAGATTGTTGTAGTGTTAATTTAGTGTAGTTCTAATCTAGTTTTTTTCTTAGGTTATGGTTGAAAATTTTAATTAGGGTTCTTGAAGCCATGTTAGTTAATTAAATTGTTTTGTAATTAATCTAGTTGTTACTTAACTAATCTATATGGTTACCTTGCTTAAGCGGCTTCATATTAACCTAATCTATGTTGAACTTGTGTGAAATTGCATTAAGTTTGCTAATTTACCAAAATCTAGAAGAGGGTTGTGTATGGATTGTGAGTTTTGTAGCATGGTACATAAGTTAAAATTGTGTTCTTGGTGGCTAACTAGTTGTGTGGAATTGATGGTTGTGTTGGACCGTGATAACTTTGCCGCTTTTGTCGATGTTTGCACCAAATTGCTATTCTAGCCTACTAGTTTTTACTAAAGTGTTGTGATGATTTAATTGCGATGTCTTGATGACATTTTTGAGTTATCCTATGACGTTTAGGATGTGTGAGTGCGGATTTTTGGGTAGTCGGGTTTTAGTTTTGCCGGGCGACCAAATCGGCGATTTTTGGCAGTTTTTGCGATTTTCGCGTATGTTCCGCGCACCCTGCGCACGTTGTACCTAGCTAGTGAACATTAGTAGTTTCGTTTGGGTTTTGCGTCGTTCTTGATATGTAACCTTATGTTTGGTATTGATGTAAATTCCAGGTTCGGTCGCGGAGACGTCGGACGCGGCACGAAAGGGGAAAGCGGTGATTGGACACAGCTAGCCAGGGATTCCGGTGAGTAGATGTAACATCTACGGGGGACTATCGTTGGATGGCGCAAGCCACCCGATAGTTTTAGTAACTTACAAGATTCTTAGTGATGTTAGTAATTAGGGGTGAAATACGTATATGATTATTTGCTGCATCCATGCATTATATTGACATACATATGCGAAACCATTTTATAGGACACCTGCACCATTGCCAGGCCTTATATGCAGCACGAGCACTATTCATGCTTACACACACACCCTGGTAATTGCCATGTCACCACACTAGATAACCTTTAAATTTAAACCTTTTACTAATTGATACTTAAACTTGTGCTATTGCCTTTAATTCCTTAAAATGAAACTGTAGGATTTCTATTCATGTGCATGTACTTCATCATATTAATTGTTCATGCCTAATCTATTAATCACACATCGCAACTTGATTATTGATACCATATGCATTCATTATCATTGATATATGCACTTATGAGGATTTCTTGAGATTTTATGATATTTCTGGATTTCGGGGGAAAGCCGCAAAATTTCTAAACTTATTATATTTTTAAAACATGTAAATTGCGGTTTTTCTAGTGATGTAAGTGTCGTCCACCATGAGTTTGCTGTGGTTTTTGAGACCCGTTTCGAGGAGTTGGATGAACCGTCTCGGGTACATGGTGGGCCCGATAGGGTACCCCGGGGCAAGAAGCTCGTGGTGCTGACGATGAGCCTGGCAGGGGACGGATTACCTACCGGTGACTTCATTGGGCACGGCGGATATCCAGAGGATACCGACCGGGGCCGCGAGAGGATGAGATATTGATATTGAGATGGGTCAGCCGGATGGCTGAGGCCAGAGACACTATGACATGGATTTATGAGATTTGAGGCAGCTTTTAGGTGTCGTTGCTGGACACCGGTTCTCGTCGATTCTTTGAGTATTATGCTGACATTCTAAAAGAGTTTCAAAAACAAAAGGGGATAAAATGTTTCTTATATATACCTATTGAGACCTCAGATATTCATGTTGCCTACATATTAGTACACTGATGTTGTATACACACCTGCTAGTGCATCCAGTCATACCTGTATTTTAGATGCTAGGATGCTTGTGTGCATGCATACGATAGCCTTTGTAGATGCTATTTATTACTCACGAGTTGGCAACTCACCCCCGTTGTGCCACAGCCTTTTGCAGGTCCGCTCCGTCAGTACAGTAGCGGCGGGCGCACTTGTTCTTTTGCCTCCTTTGCCTGGACTCGAGGTTTTGCTCCTAGGTGGGTTATATCATTATTTTTGTACCACCTTGTATATTCTTTGTATCTAGTGTACTCCATCTACTGTATCTACCAGCATTATTGTATATTGACCTAGAGATGAGACTGTGAGATTTGTAGACTTTTATGCTGTATTTTGGGGTCGAGCTCACTTGAGTCGACATGCTGTTTTTCTTATGCTTCATTATGATTATTTTGCTTGTTGTCATTTTATATTGCGTGGGATTTGTGACCGCCTTGTGGCGAAGAGCTAGCTCCCGCTTGGGGATGCCCTATTTTGTTGGATTCATATTTATTCTTGTTGTACCCATTTTGGGGGCCAGTATTTACAAAGGAGACTCTGCCGAAATTTTCGGAAAAATTGGTATTGTTTTTAAAAAGGGTTTTACATGACTTATTTGATAAACTCGCTTTCAATTGATTGGGTTCTCTTCACTCTTTTGCTTGATTGGTTTTGTTTTCTGGGCTTTGGCTTACTTATTTTACGGACGTCTTTAGACGTTTCGTAAACTTAAGTGCCAGTCACGTTCCGTACCCTGCGGGTCGTGACAAAGTTGGTATCAGAGCGATAGGTTTTACCTTTTTGAGTGTAGGATGACCCTTGGTAGATGGAGTAAGTGACTTAAGCAGGGTAACGTAGCGTGCGTATGTCCGCGGCATACTTGCGATACGGTACTCCGCTTAAGTGACTTTAGGATGTACTTGCTTGAAAATTCCTTCTTCAATTCCGTGTATCCTATGATCCTATTGCACTGTTCTTACTATCCGTTTTCCTGTAACAGCCACTATGCTGCCGAAGGCTACGAGGGCACAGAGGGCTGCCGCCAGAGACGAGATTCGAGCTGGCTCGTCCGAGACTAGGACTGAGCAGGGTGGTATGCCTACGCCGCAGGGACAGACCGATCCACCTTCCCCAGGCCGTATGGATAGGCTCGAGACTGGTATGGAGGAGTTGCGACAGATGATGGGAGGCATGCAGGAGCTACGTCAGATGGTAGGATCCCTAGTTGCAGCCAGTCGTACACCGAGACCGGATGACGTACCTACTACATCACAGACGACCATGATACCTGCTCCTACTACTACCACCGTGACCATCCCGGTTTCACTACAGGATTTCATGAGGCTGAGACCTCCAGTATTCACCGGCACCGAGGCAGCGGAGGACCCACAGACGTTCCTTGACAGTTTAGCCAGGATCTGTCGTTCGCTGAGATGTTCGGATGATCGATGAGTAGAGCTTGCGAGTTTCCGACTAGAGGGTCTCGCGCAGACATGGTGGGAGTCAGTCTTGAGAGGTCGAGCTGCAGGTCTGCCGCCTATGACTTGGGTCGAGTTTACAGCGGTCTTTCTAGCCCGTTTCCTTCCAGAGAGCGTTCGTGACGCCAGAGCTCGTAGCTTCGAGGCCTTAGTCAAGACACCTGGGATGACGGTGTCTGAGTACGACATCCAGTTTACACAGTTATCCCGATACGCTCAGTATTTGGTGGATACCGAGGAGAAGATGGTGAAGAGGTTCGTACAGGGACTTGATGCCCAGCTATATCTTGCCATTGGCGCCCAGCACTACGACACTTATTCAGCTGCTATGGATACGGCATTGCGGATGGAGGCACGCATTTCACGGACTTCAGTCGTTTCTGGGCCGAAGAGGATTCGCACCGATGTACCGTCTCCGAGGCAGCGCGCCAGGTTCTTTCCGAGAGATAGGCCTGGCAGAGGATTTGGGCGGGGACAGTTATATGGTTCTTATCCACAGGGGCAGCAGCCGTCTCCAGGGTGTTTTGGGTGCGGGAGTTTGCACCATCTTGTCAGAGACTGTCCGGCGAGACGACAGGGAGCAGCGACAGTTCCGCATGTGACCCTGCCACCATCACCACCCCCTCCTCAGAGAGCCCTACTTCCTACCACCGGCGATGCTCCACGCCAGTTAGGTGCACCCAGAGGCCGTGGACGCGGCGGTCCTGTTCAGAGAGGACGAGGAGGCAGAGGCCGAGGTCGAGGTCAGCCCGCTATCGGTGGAGGACAGGCCTGAGTTTTTGCCTTGACACCGCAGGATGCGCAGGCATCCAATGCCGTTGTGACAGGTACCTTGCCAGTTTGTTCTTTCGACACACGGGTATTATTCGACCCAGGTTCCACACATTCGTACGTATATACACACTTTGCACCGATGTTGGGCCGTGAGTCGTCGTCGTTAGATCATCCGCTTGTTGTTAGTACTCCGGTAGGCGAGTCGTTTGTCGCTCGTTTTGTTTTTCGTTTGTGTTCCGTTCGTATCGGGGAGAGGGATTCATCGGTTGATTTGATTCTCCTCGATATGTTGGACTTTGATGTGCTTCTGGGCATGGATTGGCTAGCCACTTGTTATGCTTCGGTGGACTGCCGTGAGAAGGCAGTCAGATTTAGCTTTCCGGGAGAGCCAGTCCTTGTTATTCAGGGAGACCGCAGTGTCACCCTTCCCAGCTTAATTTCGTCTCTTCGCGCTGGTCAGCTCTTGCGGAAGGGATGTCAGGGATTCTTAGCGTATATTTGTGATACTCGAGCTGCAGAGGTTCCGTTGGACCGGGTCCCGGTAGTTTGTGAGTTCCCTGATGTTTTCTCTGATGAGCTACCTGGGCTACCGCCTGAGCGCGATGTTGAGTTCTGCATTGATTTGATTCCCGGCTCGGGGCCTATTTCTATACTGCCTTATCGGATGGCCCCGGCAGAGCTTCGAGAGCTGAAGGATCAGTTGCAGGATTTGTTAGATAAGGGGCTTATTCGACCGAGTGTTTCTCCGTGGGGTGCTCCGGTCCTGTTTGTCAAGAAGAAGGATGGAAGTTTGCGCTTATGTATCGACTACCGCCAGCTGAACAAAGTTACCGTTCGGAACAGATATCCGTTGCCGCGCATTGATGATTTGTTCGACCAGCTTCAGGGTGCGGGGTATTTTTCGAGGATCGACTTGCGATCAGGATACCATCAGCTGCGAGTTCGACAGGAGGATATACCGAGGACAGCTTTCCGCACGCGCTACGGCCACTACGAGTTTTTGGTGATGTCGTTCGGACTCACCAACGCCCCAGCAGCATTCATGGATTTGATGAACCGTACATTCAGGCCGTATCTTGACTTGTTCATCATCGTGTTTATCGACGATATCTTGGTGTACTCCCGGAGCAGAGAGGAGCACGAGCAGCACTTGCGGATTACGTTACAGACTCTGAGGGAGCACCAGCTGTTCGCGAAGTTCTCCAAGTGTGCATTCTGTCTGGACAGCGTCGGATTCTTGGGTCACGTGGTTACGAGAGACGGCATTTGTGTGGACCCGAAGAAGATTGAGGCTGTCCAGCAGTGGCCCCGACCTACATCGGTTACTGAGATCCGTAGTTTTCTAAGCCTGGCGGGCTACTACAGGCGTTTTGTTCAGGACTTCTCCCGTATAGCTGCACCGTTGACCGGTTTGACCCGGAAGGGAGTTCCTTTAGTCTGGACAGAGGAGTACGAGCGCAGTTTTCAGCAGCTACGGACTTGTTTCACTACGGCGCCGGTATTATCTTTGCCTTCGGGATCAGGCGGATTTGTTGTCTACTGTGATGCTTCGCGAGTGGGATTAGGATGCGTATTGATGCAGCATGGCCGGGTGATCGCTTATGCTTCTCGGCAGTTGAAGAAGCATGAACAGAACTACCCCACTCATGATTTGGAGATGGCTGCAGTGGTCTTTGCACTGAAGATTTGGCGACATTACCTATACGGAGAGTCGTGTCAGATATTCACCGATCACAAGAGCTTAAAGTACATATTTCAGCAGCGAGACCTGAACCTCAGACAGCGTCGTTGGATGGAGTTGGTGAAAGACTACGACTGCGAGATCTTATATCACCCAGGCAAGGCGAATGTGGTGGCAGATGCGTTGAGTAGGAGGCCCGGGGGTAGTCTATCCTTTTTGCGCGCAGTGCATAGGCAGTCGTCAGCAGATTGGCAGATGTTATGCGACAGCCGAGTTGAGTTCGAGTTCACTCAGACAGGGGGACAGCTCGCGCATGTTCGTGCACGCCCACAGTTGCTTGACCGTATATATGAGGCACAGCGCAGTGACGACCGTTGCTCAGAGATCATGGCACAGATGGGACAGGGCAGATTTTCCGAGTTTGTGATTGACGATCAGGGGATTATACGATATGGATCCAGACTGTGCGTACCAGATGCTGATGGATTGCGGCGCGACATTCTTGAGGAGGCACACCGATCAGTGTATAGTGTCCACCCCAGTTCCACCAAGATGTACCATGATATGAGAGAGACCTACTGGTGGGACGGGATGAAGAGGGACATTGCGGAGTTTGTTTCGAGATGCCTGACTTGTCAGCAAGTCAAGGCCGAGCACCAGAGGCCCGCAGGAGAGCTACAGCCGTTACCCATTCCAGAGTGGAAATGGGAGCCGATTTCGATGGACTTCGTTGTGGGTCTACCCAGGACCAGTCGAGGGTACGACTCCATCTGGGTGATCGTGGATAGATTGACGAAAGCGGCTCACTTCCTACCAGTGAAGACCACTTTCAGCTTCGCTCAGTATGCTCAGCTCTATATTGACGAGATCGTGCGACTACATGGCGTACCGACTTGTATCGTGTCAGATCGAGGCACTCAGTTCACCAGCCGACTTTGGCAGAGACTTCAGGAAGCTTTGGGCACTCGTTTGAGCTTCAGCACAGCGTTTCATCCGCAGACAGACGGACAGTCAGAGCGGACCATTCAGACTCTCGAGGACATGCTCAGAGCGTGCGTTTTAGACTTTGGTGGTAGCTGGGATCGTCATTTACCTCTAGTGGAGTTCTCCTACAACAACAGCTTCCATGATACTATTCAGATGGCACCTTTCGAGGCATTGTATGGGAGGAGATGCAGATCGCCCGTCTGTTGGACAGAGCTCAGCGAGAGCAGCATTTTGGGGCCGCAGCTTGTTGAGGAGACGACAGCGAAGATACAGTTGATCCGAGACCGGATGAGAGCGGCTCAGAGCAGGCAGAAATCGTATGCGGACAGGCGCCGTCGCAGATTAGAGTTCGCAGTTGGCGACCATGTTTTTCTGAAAGTCTCTCCGATGAAGGGCGTGATGCGTTTTGGGCGAAAGGGGAAGCTTAGCCCTAGATTCGTAGGTCCCTTCGAGATCCTCGAGCGTGTCGGCGCAGTTGCATATCGTTTGGCCCTTCCACCCAGCTTTCCCGATGTTCACCCCGTCTTCCATGTTTCGATGCTCCGCAAGTACCTTCACGACCCTTCGCATGCGATTCAGCACCCGACTGTCCAGCTAGAGCGCGACCTTTCTTTTGCAGAGCAGCCGGTGGCCATCCTGGATCGGCAGGTGAAGAAGTTGAGGTCGAAGATTATACCAACTGTCAAGGTCCTTTGGCGTAGCCCGAGCAGCGAGGAGGTTACCTGGGAGACCGAGGGCGAGATGAGGAAGAAATATCCCCATCTCTTTGAAGGTACGCGTAGCTATATTTTTAAATTCGGGGACCGAATTTCTTTAAGGGGGGAAGATTGTAGCGTCTTGAAAAGTCGTTTTGGTGTTTTCCTGAAAATCGGTGAAAATTCGGTATTTTTCCGAAAACCGTCTTTCTCGTTATTTTGCAGTTTAGGGCTAATTATACCTAAAATGGATAGGTAATTGCTTGTTTTTAGTAGCTAATGAGTTACTTATGAAATTTTGGTCATTTAAAAAGTTTTCCCTATTTTTCAATTTTTTTATATTATTTTAAGCCGGCAAGAAAATACATTAAATTAGCGATAAATACAAATTTTTCCGGGCTAATTTTAATCTTTAAAATTATGTTAATTAAAATCTAGTTGTATCATAAATTTTTAGTATTTTACTTTGATTTTTAACAAATTTTTATGATAGGAAACGAATTTATTGAATTTTAAGCTAAAACTTGCAATTTTTGACTTGTAGGGGGTCTTTTTGCATAAAATTTCTTTTGTAAAACCCCTCTCTCTTTTTCCTCAGCCCTAGGACAGCCCCACCCTGATCAGGTCCAGAAATTTCTGGCCTCACCTTAATTTTCTTTCATGTGTTGAATTGGTTTGTTTATGAATTTATTTTAAATATAGTTTGTTGAAGTATGGTGCATTGACTTTTGGGGGAGTTGACTAATGACTTTTCCGACACACCCACACCCTCCCCTTACCTCTTCTCTGGCCGAAACCTGCTCCCCCTCCACTTCATCTCTTTTCTTTTCATTTTGTTCAAAATTCTTCAAGTTTAATTCAACAAAATTGCAATTTAAAGCTTACAAATTAAATCCATCCTTCATCTTTCTTTTCCTTCACCTCCCTAGCTTGGATCTTGATGCTTTGAGGCCATCATTTGAAGCAAATTTATTCTTGCTAGATCTCTAGTTGAGGTATGATTTCTTGCTAATTAAATTCTTTTGTTTAAGTTTCTTAAGTTAGATTGTTGTAGTGTTAATTTAGTGTAGTTCTAATCTAGTTTTTTTCTTAGGTTATGGTTGAAAAATTTAATTAGGGTTCTTGAAGACATGTTAGTTAATTAAATTGTTTTGTAATTAATCTAGTTGTTACTTAACTAATCTATATGGTTACCTTGCTTAAGCGGCTTCATATTAACCTAATCTATGTTGAACTTGTGTGAAATTGCATTAAGTTTGCTAATTTACCAAAATCTAGAAGAGGGTTGTGTATGGATTATGAGTTTTGTAGCATGGTACATAAGTTAAAATTGTGTTCTTGGTGGCTAACTAGTTGTGTGGAATTGATGGTTGTGTTGGACCGTGATAACTTTGCCGCTTTTGTCGATGTTTGCACCAAATTACTATTCTAGCCTACTAGTTTTTACTAAAGTGTTGTGATGATTTAATTGCGATGTCCTGATGACATTTTTGAGTTATCCTATGACGTTTAGGATGCGTGAGTGCGGATTTTTGGGTAGTCGGGTTTTAGTTTTGCCGGGCGACCAAATCGGCGATTTTTGGCAGTTTTTGCGATTTTCGCGTATGTTCCGCGCACCCTGCGCACGTTGTACCTAGCTAGTGAACATTAGTAGTTTCGTTTGGGTTTTGCGTCGTTCTTGATATGTAACCTTATGTTTGGTATTGATGTAAATTCCAGGTTCGGTCGCGGAGACATCGGACGCGGCACGAAAGGGGAAAGCGGTGATTGGACACAGCTAGCCAGGGATTCCGGTGAGTAGATGTAACATCTACGGGGGACTATCGTTGGATGGCGCAAGCCGCCTGATAGTTTTAGTAACTTACAAGATTCTTAGTGATGTTAGTAATTAGGGGTGAAATACGTATATGATTATTTGCTGCATCCATGCATTATATTGACATACATATGCGAAACCATTTTATAGGACACCGCACCATTGCCAGGCTTTTATATGCAGCACGAGCACTATTCATGCTTACACACACACCCTGGTAATTGCCATGCCACCACACTAGATAACCTTTAAATTTAAACCTTTTACTAATTGATACTTAAACTTGTGCTATTGCCTTTAATACCTTAAAATGAAACCGTAGGATTGCTATTCATGTGCATGTACTTCATCA
>CM057340.1:224305389-224387889 GCA_030015575.1 Agapanthus africanus
GGTGTTTTCTTCACAAGTTTCATGACTTGGTGAAGTTGGAGCTTGATCTTGTGTTGCCTCGACGTAGATCATCTTCGGCATCGAAGTTGACGACCTAGCCCGCCCTTTTCTCCGATGAAGCCGACGCTAGAGCCCGGGATCCGATCATCGCAGCGAGGGGACTTCATCAAGGAGCTATGGAGGTGGAGGACCGGATCTACAAAGGTTGTATTTCCGTTCATTTAGTTAAGTTTTGAACTAGTTGCTCGCATCACCTATAAATCTAGTTAATGATCCGTATTAGGGTTTGTAGGCATATGGAAAATTTGAAATTGGTATGGTTGATGCCTTGTGAGACCTCATTAGTGTGCCTAGGAACCCTACAGTGGTATCAGAGCCTAGCTAGAGCCTTAGGCGATGCGTAGATGGAGTTAGAAGTCCGATCGAACCGAAACCCTAACACAAATATGCTCTCTGTACATTTTTTGAAATCGGGGATTTTTGAGGATTAAAAATATGTAGAAAATTCAGCAGGAGATTGTAAGAGTTACTGTGTAATTCGATGGCCTAAATCCATCAAACCGCCGCGGTTCCGCGGCACAAGCATGGTCTTGTGCGGCGGTTCCGCGGCCGTAAGGTCTCCTTGTTCAATGAATTTTACACAGTAATTCTTATTTTGCAGTGCTGGTTTTCCTGGGAATTTTTAATCTGAACTCAAGAGTTGAGTTTTCTGGGTTGTATTGGGGACTCGGTGCTTCGATCGGATTGTCTAATTTTGTCTGTGTGTTTTTTCCGGGTAATTCTAGAATATTTTAAAAAGTTCGACCAGATATAAATACCCACTTTTTCCCCTGCCGGGAAATTTCCAATTGTTAGATTTTTCCGTAGTTTAGTAACGTTCTAAGTAGTGCAAGTAACGCGATGGACCCTCTAGAAGACAACAAACCTTAACTCGATTTTGTGACCGTCTTGAACTGCTTTTTGAACCTTAGGGTTTGGGGCAGTACGGCGTGCCACATGTGAGGCGTTGGCTTGACCCTTCTACGGCTGGACCGTTGGTACTGAGGCATGAACTGAATGTTTTTAAACTTATATCATGTGTTGAGCTGTATCGGGAAAACTTGGGTGTTCGATTGTTTGATCGGAAAGTTTAACATTTTCTATTTATCCGGAATGTGATACGATATTTGGAATCCACAAGGAGTTATGAGATAACTGAATGAATGTTATAAACATAGCACTTTAGTCTCACTTGATCGGTTGCCACGGAATTTTGATGTGATCAAAAGTCCGTCGCAATCACGTAGTGTACACGGATACTCGCCGGGTAAACTTAATAGACAGCCTCACTTCATAGCCCCGACCAAGTGACTGTAGGAGATGTAAGTCCACGTTGCCCACCCCGGTACTTGTGGGGAGGCGAAAAACGGAATAAAAATCGAATTTTTATGAACTTAGGCAACATGTACTAGACTATGAAGGATCTTTGCTAAACAAAAACAAGCTAAAGCTAACTAGAAACTAGCTAAGTGCTATAAAGGTTATACCTTGGGCTTTATGTCCTTCTCTCCTTGCTCCTTGGAGTGGTGGAAGGAGGTTGTTTCGCCCAATCAGAGCAAAGCTCTGTTCAATTTCAAAATTCAAAATTTTGAAGCAACGCTTCAAGTCTCGGGCGCAACGCGCCACGCGTCAGGCGCTAATACGTCAGCGCAACGCCCAAGAAGGCGCGCCCAATCAGAGCAGAGCACTATTTGTCTGAAGCAACGCTTCAGTTGCGCTGCGCTCTGCACTGCGCGACACGTGTCAGCGCAGATGCGCTAGCGCAGTTGCGCTGCGCGACACGTGTAAGCGCAGATGCGCTAGCGCAGTTGCGCTGCGCTCTGCGCTGCGCGACACGTGTCAGCGCAGATGCGCTAGCGCAGTTGCGCTGCGCTGTGCGCTGCGCGACACGTGTCACGCGCTGGGGCATCTGCGCCAAACTAAATTAAGATTTTAAGAAATCTTTTCTGTTCTTGTTAAAACAAGAAGATTTTCTTCTGCAAAGCAGAAGCCCTTGGATTAAAGATCCAACGGTGGGGAAAATTCCCCAGATCACTCAGAGAATGATCTCTTTAACAAATTTAACTAATTTGTGAGCACTATAAAAAGGACCCTAAGCCTTAATTCAAATGAAGGAACATTTTTTTCTTGAAAACTCAAGAACTTTAAACAGAGAGAATTCTGAGAAGATTTCAAAAAAAAAAAAGGTAAAGAACCTTCATGAATTAGAAGAAATTCCTTCTAATAGATCATTGATCTAAAAACAAGATCAATGATCTCTACAAAATAAACAGTGCATTGCACTTCTTGTGAACCTCCGGTTCTTTAAAAACAATAAAAATAAAAAAAATAATAATAGTGCTTTGCACTTTTATGAACCTCTGGTCCTTCAAACAAAGAAAAAACTTTTTTTCTTTGATCTAATTTAGATCAAGAAATTAAACAGTGCTTTGCACTTCCCTTCTTGAATCTAAAAAAATTCTTAGTGCTTTGCACTTCCAAACTGCGCCGTTGCGCTCTTAAGAGAGCGCCACGTGTCGGCTATAGAACCACTTGCGCTAAGCGCCCTTAAGATAGAGCTTTGCTCTTTGGAATTGGCGCAACCCGCTGAGAGCGCGCCACGTGTCGTCAGCGCAACAGCGCAGCGCACTGCGCTAGTGCGCTTGCGCTCGCCAGAGCATGACACGTGTCTTCACCACAAGCTCTTGCGCTCAGTAATAGACGCAAAGCGTCTGACAAATGCAAGGCATTTCACTTCCTGAAGGGCCAGGCCCAATTAAAAGGCTTAACAGGCCTAACAAATAAAATGCTGTGCATGGTTTGAAAGGGCAGTGCCCAACTGAAAGGTCCAATGGACCAAAACAAATGATCTGCATCATAATAAAAAGGGCAGAGCCCAGTCAAAATAGGCATAAATGACCTGAAGTAATGCAATGCATTATTTAAGTGGGGGCAAAGCCCTAGCACAGGTCTAATAGACCAAAAATAAATAAGGGTGTTGAACATTTTCAACTGGACTTAGCCCAATTTTGGCCGTAAGTCCTTAAATTAAATCTGTTGAGCAAAGATTGCTCTCTTAAATCAATCTATATCCGGTTCGAGGGTACATCTCCGAGCTCCTCTGACACCTATCATTGTAATCCTTCAACGATATCAGAGAGGTGACGGGTCCCAACAACCACATACATTAATACGGACCGAAACGTCCCTAAACTAATAATGGACCGAAACGTCCATAAACTAATAATGGACCGAAACGTCCATAAACTAATATCGGACCGAAACGTCCCTAAACTAATATCGGACCGAAACGTCCCTAAACTAATAATGTACCGAAACGTCCATAAACTAATAATGGACCGAAACATCCTTAAACTAACATCGGACCGAAACGTCCCTAAACTAATATCGGACCGAAACGTCCATAAACTAATAATGGACCGAAACGTCCATAAACTAACATCGGACCGAAACGTCCTTAAACTAATATCGGACCGAAACGTCCCTAAACTAATATCGGACCGAAACTTCCCTAAACTAATATCGGACCGAAACGTCCCTAAACTAATATCGGACCGAAACGTCCCTAAACTGGCACAATAGAGCCCAAATGTTCTTTTGTCGGATCTAAACGGTCCCGTTAAGTTGATCTTAGTCTCAAACTGGACTAACGTATCCTTAACAAACGTTTAAGTTGATCTTAGCCCCAAATACGGCTAACGTATCCTTAGATATTCAAATGGATTATAAAACTCCCAATAAACTCTGGTTTGAGGGTACATCTCCGAGCTCCTTTGATACATGCCGTTGTAATCCTTCAACGACGTCAGAGAGGCGACGAGTCCCGATGGCCATACATTAAATTAATCACTACGTTGAGTTGATCTTAGTCTAAAACAGGACTAACGTATCCTTGACGAACGTCTAAGTTGATCTTAGCCGCAACGCGACTAATGCATCCTTAAACTGAAAACACCAAACCCAAATCTAAGTAAATACGGATTTGGACTAATCCACGTCCTACGGGCGACGGCATTACTCAGTCTCCGTATACAATCCACGGGCAACCACAAACAAAATGAACACACACGACACGAAGTGAAATTCTGGAGAAGGAGAAAGTTGTTACCGCGATGCGGTAGCGTAATTAACTGCAGGGGCTTGCGCCTGCAGGGAAGAGCGTCCCCATAATCAAAAACCCCTCATCCTGAGGGGGAATCTGATGAAGTCTGCTACATCGGCCGCATCCGTCTAAACCTCCGATACATGGTGCCATAAATCAACTTGGCATCTTCGGAAAGATAAACGGATAAAACCAAATAGCATCTGCCCCGAACATCTGGCATGGACGTCCAAGTCCAGGCCGCCGTTCGGAGGGGAACAGATTCTGGCACGCCCGGTGGGACCTCTTCCTCTTTCCACTCCACACTTCGTGCGTCGTCTTCGCGAACCAATCGCGGTTCATTAAATGGTTGTCTTCGGATTTCAAGTTACTAAGATTTGTTCTTTTACCTGGCGCAGAATTCAAGATTCAATGGCCTCTAACTGCACCAAATGCGCGAAGCACCACTGCAACGGACGCTCCACCTCACCGAGAGGTGTGACATATGGGCCCCAAGCGGCCTCTTTCCTCGCTCTGCCGGTAGAACAGGTGACCCAGGCCACCACCGGCCTGTTTTTCGGGACCATGGTCCCACCTACAAGCTTCTCTATGCCGATATCCGCACCGGAAGAGAACAAGAAGTCGGTGTTCGACCGGCTCACTGCTACCACGACCCCTGTCAACGGGTCGCCCGCTGCTAAACCGACAGCCTCCGTTTTCACCAGGCTAGGTCAGAACTATAAAGTGGCCGTCCCAAAGAGGGCAATGGCCGATGCTCTAGAAGTCGTTAAAGCGGCTTCTCCCATCAGAGAGTCGGTCTTCACAAGATTGACGGTTCCCACTCCTCCCCCAGCTGGTCAAAAGGCATCAGTCTTCGATAGGCTGACATCGGCAGTTACCCCACACTCAAACAGGGGGCAACGAGAAACCATCTCGATTTCCGAGACAGTCCCAACGGCTCGTCGTGCGCGACGTCGCCATTGGCAACGAGTAAGGAAAACAGGGTCAACACCCCCTCAGGGCTAACCCCACCTGCTTCAGTGGTGGAGGTCAACGCTGCTGTTCCAACTGGGAACAGCTTTGAATTGCTGAGGAAGGTGAGAAAGAACTCTCCAATTGCTACATTGAAAAGATCTCCTCCGCCTATGGAAAAAGCTCCGGAGACAAAGCAGGAACAGCCCCCTCAACGGCTGTCGTCAAAAATTTATAAAGTTTGGCGGAGGGTTCAAGACTCCGTGATTGACCCAGACCACTTTCATCGCCAGAAAAAGGCAAAGGTGGAAAAGGACAAAAACCGCCCCATTAAACAGCAGGGGGCAACAAATGCTAGGATGCCCACTTCAACGGCTCCTTCAACCTCAATGGTCCACAAAAGAAAAAGGCCAGAGAAAGCTCCCGTGACGCTGACAAAGTTTAAAAGCGGTGAACCTAAACGCCCCAAGTCAGGGGGCATAACAGTTCATACGGTTTATATGGCTTCTGGAAAGGAAGAAAGTCGTACTTCTACGGGTCACCGACCGCTTACCCGATCAGTGACCAAGGCTCAGGAGCAGCAACAAAAGCTCCAGGAGATGATGACTACAATGGCTGCACTCACGGAGCCAAAAGAGAACCCTGAGACGTCCTTAGATGAACGCCAAGAGGAAGAGACCGACGCTGAGTTCCTCCGCCGAGTACTGGAAAAGAGAGACAAAGAGGCTGCTGAACAAGCAGCCAATATACAGCGTATGTGCCTCCTCTTCCAGGACATGATAGGGATGATGATACAACAAGATCCCCCGACTGAAGAACCCCCGATTGTCCTTGGGGATGATAGGGGAGAGACATCAAACCCTCAGCCCGTTCTATCAACGGCTAAAGAGGATACAATCTCTAAAACTGATCTGGACGAATACATATCCCAGCAAATAAGGGTTCATCATGCGGCCGAGGCAGCCGGCCATGTCGTGAAAACGGGGCGGCCATATCCGGGCTGGTATGACCAAATCAAGTACCCGCCGGGTTACACAATTCCCAAGTTCCACGTCTACAAGGGGACCGGCAATCCCCATCAGCATGTTGCCCAGTTCAGGGCGCTTTGCGGTAACACCGGCGGTGATGACAAGCTCTTGCTCCGCCAGTTCGTTGGAAGTCTATCAGATACGGCGTTTGAATGGTATTCTGAGCTTCCCAACGACTCTATTAAAACCTTTGCGGAGATGGAGCTGCTCTTCACCCAACGTTTTGCAAGTGCCAGTGAGCGTACCCCGATGACGGCACTGATCAATGCCAGGGTAAAACCCGGCGAGACATGGGTTCAGTACGCTATACGGTGGCGAAATCTATGGTCGAAGTGCGAACAGCGCATAGAAGAAGCTCCAGCGGTGGGAATGTTTGTTGGAACACTTGATCCACAGGCAACCATCTCGCAGTTCATGATGTTCTTCAAGCCGACTACCTTCCAGGCTTTGATCGACAAACTAGCGCAGATGGATCAGATGGGCCATAAACCCCCTCTCCCGAAGCCGGACATCCGAAACGACAAAGGAAAGGGAAAAGCGATCATTGTCGCTAATGCCCAACAACAACCGAGTGACTCGAAGCCGGCTGCTCGTCCAAACAATACACGCCCATACGTACCCCTTGAGGACAGGATGGGACGTCCTTACTCCTTCCCCCGTGATAAAACGAGGAGGCTATTCGAGCTGGCGTTGCGCAACAGACTCATAAGTTTGCCAGATCCAAAACGCTCGTTGCAACCGAACGACGTCAACGAGCCCAACTACTGCACTTACCATCGAGTGCTAGGCCATCCCATCGAGGATTGCTACGTTTTCAAGAATTGGCTTGAGAATCAGTACCGTCAGGGCAAATTTGCGCTATCTGACAAATGGAAGGTGAATCCCCCGCAGCCCCACACCTCTAAGGGGACGAATACTCCGGGGGCAACATGCTCCGTTATTGAAGAAGCTCCTTGGGAGGTTGTATTATCAGCCAAAACGAGGAGAATGCTAAATGATCTTCAGACCTGTCCAGCGGTCAAGTGGAAGAACCCCTTGGAACCGCAGGTTATTGAGGGGATATTGAAGCCACGACCGACTCCGAAGACCGATGGTGGTAGTTCAAGCGTTCATAGCCAGCCGTCAAAATCTTCGAAAAAGAAGAAGAAGAAATCTAAGAAGCCCGTGAAGCCAGGCGACAAGCGCACAGACTTACAAAAGCAAATCGACGCACTGGATGAATACAACCAAAAGGCGTGGACTCCCATTACGCTCCAAGATTTCCTTGATCACGTCTTTCAAAAAGGAGATGAGGAAGAAAGTTCATCAGATGAATCCGAGGAATATGTGGCGAGCTGTCATATGATCTCCCATTCGACCACGAACGATGAAGGGACTTCTGGCACTAAAACGTTGGGGACAAATACTGAGTCAAGGGTTCCGGAGTTATCAATCGAAATGATTGACGCGTTTCTTAGTGAAGCTCGATTGAAAAGTAAAGCTGACCGAGAACGCGAGACGGCTATATTCGAAAGGGCCAAGCGCCAGCGACTTGAGGAAAGAGCTGAGATGATCCCGCTGGAGCAAAATGCCTCCACCGCTGACAAAAGCCAATTCAAGATAAAAAAGAGGTTTGCTAAGGCCATATCGATGGGCATGAAGTTGCCATCCTCTGAAGGAAAAATGACTGGTGTGGCAGAAATGCACCCCTCTTATTGCTTATATCATCAGAAGGTCTCGCATCCCACTCAAGAGTGCAAGGCTTTCGATAGATGGTGGCAAGGATACGTCGCTAATCAACAACGCTTTAAACGGGAAAAGCATAAAATTCGTCGGGAGCAAAGAAACACGACCAAAGAGCTTGAAAGAACTGCCAGCAATTGTCACATGGTTAACACTGCCGGGTCACAAGTGCCTACATTTGGGAGCGATTCCGATGAGGAGCTAGAGCTTGGCCCCCTCTTCAAAGAATCCACTTCGGGAAAAGAAGAAGAACTGAAGGCTTGCGAAAATATACAGCTACGCAATCGAACATTACCTTAAAAGAATCTTGGACCCTTAAACAAGAAAGACAAAGGGAAAGAGAAGGCCTCTGAAGACATCGCCTTGGATGATCGAGTTGCGGAAGAGTTAACCGCCAAGAACCCGCCAAAGAGGAATAAAGTGGATTACAATGTCTTGGCGCATCTGAGGAAGCTACCCTCACAACTCAGCATTCTCGATGCCCTGTTACTATCAAAAGAGGCGAGAGATTCATTGATTAAAGCCCTACAAGATCCGGACCAATTCCAAGCTTTCCTGGCCGAACAAAAGATGAAGGATGAATTGGAAGAGGTGCACACAGCCGACGTTACTTTCGGCGATGAAGACCTTCTCCTCGGGACGTGCGAACACAATCGCCCCCTTTATGTCTCAGGATACTGCCATGACATAAAGATAGGCAAAATCCTGATAGATAATGGATCGTCTGTTAATCTCCTCAACGTGCGGGTGTTGAAGGAAATCTGCATGAGCGTCCAACACCTTGCGCGGGACAAGATCACCATCTCCGGGTTCGACTCCCAATCGTCAAAAACTCTTGGATCTGTGATATTGACGCTACGCTTCGGGTTGCTCGTCACAGACATCAAATTCCATGTTATAGACGCCAAGACGTGCTACAATGCTCTGCTCGGCCGACCATGGCTACACGAGTACAATATCATCCCTTCTACACAGCATCAGTGCATGAAATATTCTAGGGATGGCCTCGAGTACACAGTGGCAGGAGAGTTGAATCCGTTTTCCGTAAATGAAGTTCGCAAGTATGAAGATGCCAAATACTTCTTACCGAATTTCGAAGACACGGAAAGGTGTCACAAACCGGAGAACAAAACTAACGCCACCATCCCTGTCTTCGGCAGTGACACCGAGGAGGAGGATATAATTTATTCAGGTCCATCCCAATCCATCAGGCCAAGACCATCCGTTCCTTCATTGATCTTCGGCAGTGATTCAGAGGATGAAGTTCATGCTGTATTCCCTGCTCGGCCTTCAATACGGGTTTCCGCTGATGAAGAGCGAAGTCTGCAGATAACCATGGTGCCGCTTGAACATTACAAAGAACTGGATTCACTCGACACCAATAGCGTAGAATAATTGCAGACATTCTATATCCCTCCCGGACGAAAAGGCGAGAAGGCAATCCTATTCTATCGTTCTGAAGAAAACAAGGTGGAAAAAGAAATTTGGCATGGCGCGGATCCCACGCTCGACAGGCTTCAGCCTATCCGTCTTCCTAGATATTATACCGAAGGTTTGAAGAAACTGCTGAAACGCCAGGGGATATCCTTCACACAGACCGTTAGAAAGGCCAAATTCTATGACAAGGTCTGGAACGTTCTCGGGACTCAATGCAAACTGCCTAACGGGAGAATAGAAACAAAAGGGCTTGGGTACATCCGGTCAAAGAAACGAGAGCTAGTAAACAGCTGTTATGTCATGTATGACTTCGATGAAGAGGCGAACGCTCAATGGGAGGACGCTAATCCTGAACCAGTAAAAGTTCCTGATACAAAACCGCCCAGTCCATCGTCTGAAGACCAGATGAGCAAACTTATAAGGGATGCGAGTCAAAAAGCCCGAGATGATCACGAACGTGAAATGGCAATCTATGAGAAAGCCAAGACACAGCGTCTCCTTCAACAGGCAGTAAAGAACGAAGATGCTACCCCATGTCAACCTGATACAAAAAGGGCTCGACGCAGAGGCAGAAATGAGTCAAAGGGCGGAAAAGGTGCTCAACAACCACAAAGCAGAGCTAAGAAACCACGTATCCGAGAATCGAGCGTTATTGACTTAGCCCTCAGGAAGAAAATGGGTCGAGCATACTCATTTCCTTGGAACAAAACAAGGAAGATATTCGATCTCGCTCTAAAACATCAAATGCTTACGTTGCCAGAGTCCAAGCACCCCGAGCACGCAGGCGAGGTGTTCAGCCCAAATTATTGCTTTTACCATCGAGTAGTAGGGCATCCGCTTGAAGATTGCTTCACCTTTAAGAATTGGGTTGAGGACCAATATCAGCTTGGCAAATTCGCGTTGTCTGACAACTGGAGGGTAGCGCCGCCGCAAAAGCACGAACCCGAAAACGCAAGGATAGAACCAACTCCGCATTGGGATTGGCAGAAAATTTGCACCTGTCGTATGATAACGACATTGAAAGAAGAGTCCGAGAACCTGGACAGCCTCCCTTGGTGCCTCGAAAACAGCAGTGATGAGGTAATCTCAGAATTTCCCCCAGCACCAAAAGAGCTGGAAGATGGAATACATACTACCGCAGATAACCTCAGGAAAATCGAGTTGGGGACGGTAAATGATCCGCGACCGACATTCGTCAGCGAGCTGCTGTCTGAAGAGAGGGTGGCTGCGTTAAAAGACGTCCTTGTGCAGCATAAAGATTGTTTCGCATGGAACTATTCCGAGATGCCAGGACTAGATCCAGAAGTCGCTGTACATAGACTAGCAATATCCCCGAACATCAAGCCAGTCAAACAGGCGCCGAGAAGAATACGACTCGAGCTTGAAATGAGCATCAATACCGAGGTCAAAAAGTTAATCGACTCTGGCTTCATCCAGGAAGTTCAATACCCTGAATGGATCGCCAACATCGTCCCAGTGATGAAGAAAAATGGGACAGTGCGCATATGCGTAGACTTCCGGGATCTTAATAAAGCTTGCCCGAAGGATGATTTCCCAGTGCCAGTCACTGAACTAATGATAGACAATACATCCACTCATGAGGTTTTCTCCTTCATGGACGGCTCATCGGGGTATAACCAGATAAAAATGCATCCAGAAGACCAGAAGCACACAGCTTTTAGGACCCCTCTTGGTATATTTTGTTATAAAGTAATGCCCTTCGGTTTGAAGAACGCCGGTGCTACTTATCAGAGGGCCATGACGAAGATCTTCGACAACCTTATACACGAAATCGTCGAATGCTATATCGACGATCTCGTGGTTAAAAGCAAATCATACGAAGAACACCTCGAGCATTTGAAGACCGTGTTTCAACGCCTTCGACAATACAACTTGAAGATGAACCCGCTCAAGTGTGCATTCGGAGTTTCCTCGGGCAAATTCCTGGGATTCATCGTCCGGCACCGAGGTATCGAGATAGATCCGTCCAAGATCAAGGCAATCATGGGAATGCCTCCGCCGAGAACTCTCAAACAGCTGCGATCTCTCCAAGGGAAGCTCGCGTACATACGGCGATTTATAGCCAACCTCTCAGGAAAGTGCCGCCCTTACAGCCACCTGATGAAGAAGGGAACCCCGTTCGTCTGGGATCAAAAGTGCCAAAGCGCACTAGACGAGATCAAACAGTACCTGCAAAACCCTCCAGTGTTGGCTGCTCCAGTGAAGGGAAAGCCTCTCATTCTTTACACGGCCGCCCTTGAAGGTTCTTTGGGCGCATTATGGGCACAAGAGAATGACCAGGGGAAAGAAAGAGCACTTTACTACTTAAGTCGAGTGCTGCTGGGGGCAGAAAGCAATTACTCCCCCATTGAAAAACACTGCCTGGCGTTGATCTTCGCAATAACAAAGCTTAGACATTACGCATTAGCGCATGAAGTCTATCTCATTTCAAAGGTGGACCCTCTCAAATATCTAATGTCAAAGGCCATATTGACAGGACGACTCGCTAAATGGGCCCTGCTCTTAATGGAGTTCTCGATAGCATATCGACTACTCAAAGCAGTAAAAGGCCAGGCCATCGCCGACTTCCTTGCTGAGCACCCGATACCAGCCGACTCTCCTTTAAACTGCGATCTTCCAGACGAACATGCATTTGATGCGATCGATGGTGATAATACTCGATGGGAGCTTTATTTTGATGGAGCATCTTCCGTGAAGAAGCGCAAACAAAGTACCCCTATAATCAAATCGGGGGTAGGACTCATCTTTATAACTCCACAAGGAGGGATAATGCGCTACGCGTTCTCCCTGACAGAACCGAGGACAAACAACGAAGCCGAATACGAAGCTATGATAACAGGCCTCGAGATCGCCATTGACATAGGAATTGAAAACCTCCTCATATACGGAGATTCGCAACTGGTCGTTAGTCAAGTAAACGGCGATTACCAAACATGCAAACCGGAGTTAGTAAAATACGGTGAAAAGGTGCAACAACTGCTAACCCAAATTCCCTCCTATACTTTGGAGAGCATACCACGCGCGGATAACAGCAAAGCGGACGCGTTGGCCAAACTCGCTAAAGAAATGGCTGACGAGAACCTCGATGACGTTAGAATCATGGTACAAAGTCGTCAGGTGCTCGCCCCCGCAGAAATACCTTCGGAATCACCCGAAGGAAAGGGAGTGACTAAACAAGCGACCTTGCAAATAAAAGAACATGAGAAGGTTGAGGATTGGAGGGAAGTCTTTATAGATTACTTCAAGTCCCACCAAATGCCCGAAGATGCGTCCGCAAGACATCAACTCATAAAACGAGCTCTGTCCTTCGCCTTCGTCAATGATACTCTCTACAAGAGGTCATTCGATTCTCTGTGGCTGAGATGCTTAGGACCGGACGAATCGGAAAGAGTCATTCAGGAAATTCATGACGGAATCTGCGGTTCTCACCAAGCAGGTCCAAAGATGAAGTTGAAGATCAAACGGATGGGCTATTACTGGCCCACGATGATTCAAGACTGCATCGAATATGCGAAGCAATGTCACTCATGCCAGATTCATGGGGACTTCATCCACCAGCACCCAAATCCGCTGCATCCAACGGTAGCTAGCTGGCCATTCGAAATGTGGGGAACTGACATAGTCGGCCCCATCGAACCAGCGTCGTCTAAAGGACATCGTTTCATCCTAGCAACGACTGACTACTTCTCTAAGTGGGCCGAAGCAGTACCACTGAGAGAAGTGAAGACGGAGAATATCCTCCATTTCTTCAAAACACACGTCATATATCGGTTTGGAACTCCGAGGCGGATCATCTCCGATAACGGGCCAGCCTACCGAAGTCATAAAATCAGCCGCTTCGCACAGCAGCATAACATAGACTGGAGATAGTCCTCAGTCTATAATCCACGAGCTAACGGTCTCGCCGAGGCCTTCAACAAGACCTTGACGAAAATTATAAAGAAAACGGTGTCCCGAAGTAAGAAAGACTGGCATGAGAGACTGCAAGAAGCTCTTTGGGCGTATCGAACCACGTTCAAGACAGCTACAAACACAACGCCATACGCGTTGGTGTTCGGCACCGAAGCAGTACTCCCTCTCGAGATAGAGTTACCCTCTCTACGAGTGGCAGTTCACCACGAGCTAACAGACGAAGAAAATGCTCACCTTCGGCTTGAGGAGCTTGACGCCCTTGATGAAACTAGGCTCATAGCGCAACAAAATCTGGAAGCTTATAAAGCAAAGATGATGCGCTCATACGAAAGATTGACCCGACCGAGGACATTCCACCAAGGCGAACTCGTGCTAGTGGTCAAAAGGCCTATGATCCCCAATTGCGCCAAGCGGGGAAAATTCGAGCCGAACTATGAAGGCCCATACATCATAGATAAAGTTTACCAAGGTGGGGCCTATCTACTCATGGACATGCACGGTGAAAGGCCTTTCAGACCAATAAACGGTGGCTTCCTAAAGAAATACTACGCTTAATAAGCCACAGCCTAGGTCAACGAGAGATGACGACGACTATGTCCGCTCGCTATCTTCCTAGGCTCGAACTGTATAAGCAGTAGCCAGCTTCTCAACAGCGGACCGAAATGTCCTTAAACTAATAGCAGACCGAAACGTCTTTAAAACTACTACCGCAGTATCTTTAGACGGGCGAGAAAAGAAAAAGGAGAGAGAAATAAAAAATAAAAAATATATATGAAAAAGAATAAAAAAAAACGTTACGTCCATAAGCAAAATGGGCACGGATGAAAACCCGAAAGGGCTCCGTGAGTAAAAACAGCAGGGCTGCCGGCAAGTGTTCGTGAAAACCCGAAAGGGCGCGACCTTGTATAAAAAAAGAAAGTAAAAAAAAAAAATAAAAAAAAATAATAATAATAATAATATAAAAAAAAAACGGTATGTCCATAAGCAAAATGGGCACGGATGAAAACCCGAAAGGGCTCCGTGAGTAAAAACAGCAGGATTACCGGCGAGTGTTTGTGAAAACCCGAAAGGGCGCAACCTCGTTAAAAGACACTTGTAGGGTCCCCTCGACCTTGTAAGGAGAAACCACCTGCGTGAGATCCTTACGACTCACAAAGGAGCAACACACTTAGGGATCCTCACGATTCCTAAGGAGAAAATACACTTATGAGATCCTCACGACTCGTAAGGAGAATTCTCTTATGGGACCCTCCCGGCTCATGAGATTTGAAAGTCTTAAGTTACAGAAACCTAAACCTGTTCTTAAGCAAATCCCCCACAACCTTCGATATTGTCCTACAAGAGGCTCAATACTGACCCTTGTATACAATCCACGGGCGCGAATAAACATTTCCCTAATCAAGTCTCATCCGAGACTGGGGATATGTTCGCATGATGAATAACCCTTGTAAATCCTCTCGATTTGCAAAGAGAAAACCCTCTTGTAGGATCCTTACGACTTACAGAGGAACAAAACACTTAGGAACCCTCACGATTCCTAGGGAGAAAATACACCTATAAGATCCTCACGACTTGTAGGGAGAAATACCTTTATGAGACCCTTACGGCTCATGAAGTCAAAGCCTTAGTCGACAAGACCCTAACCCTGGTCGCTAAGCCACCTTCGTTCGACAGCGACAGAGGCAGATGATGATTCGCTCCTGGCAATATCCCAGTTGTAGCGATGCTGATGCCGAAATCGGTGTCCAATTTCAGGTTTACGGCGAAAAGCCAGTAGGCCGCAAATGCATACGAAATAGCCGAAATGATGGGGCAACTTGAAATAAAAAGCAGCAAGTAAAATGTATGCATGCGAAATAGCCGAAATGATTGGGCAACTCGCAATAAAAAGCAGCGAGTAAAAATAAAATAAACAGCCGAAATGGTTGGGCACCGCGAAAAATAGCCGAAATGATTGGGCGATCGCGACCTTCGCGATATAAAAGCTGAAATGATAGAGCATCGCGGAAATAAAACAAAAAAAAAATGATGATAAAATTTTGGCCCTACAATTAAGATCACATCGATCCCTGTATACAATCCAAGGGCGTAAACAAAAGGGGAGCCCTACTCTCCCAACAAACTCCTCGACTCACGGATACAAACACTCCTTGACGAGAGACTCCTGATCCGCGTCGACCCGCAGAGCCACCAGTGCCTCCGTAGGAATCTTCGACTCGTTTCAAACCCCAAGGAAACAAATAATCCTTGGCGCTCGGGAAACAAATAATCCCTGGCAAATCCCTCGACTCACGGATACAAACACTCCTTGACGAGAGCCTCCTGATCCGTGTCGACCCGCAGAGCCACCAGTGCCTCCGTAGGAATCCTCGACTCATTTCAAACCCCAAGGAAACAAATAATCCTTGGCGCTCGGGAAACAAATAATCCCTAGCAAAACTCCTCTACTCACGGATACAAACACTCATTGACGAGAGCCTCCTGATCCGCGTCGACCCGCAGAGCCACCAGTGCCTTCGTAGGAATCCTCGACTCGTTTCAAACCCCAAGGAAACAAATAATCCTTGGCGCTCGGGAAACAAATAATCCCTAGCATAACTCCTCGACTCACGGATACAAACACTCCTTGACGAGAGCCTCCTCATCCGCGTCGACCCGCAGAGCCACCAGTGCCTCCGTAGGAATCCTCGACTCGTTTCAAACCCCAAGGAAACAAATAATCCTTGGCGCTCGGGAAACAAATAATCCCTAGCAAAACTCCTCGACTCACGGATACAAACACTCCTTGACGAGAGCATCCTGATCCGCGTCGACCCGCAGAGCCACCAGTGCCTCCGTAGGAATCCTCGACTCGTTTCAAACCCCAAGGAAACAAATAATCCTTGGCGCTTGGGAAACAAATAATCCCTAGCAAAACTCCTCGACTCACGGATACAAACACTCCGTGATGAGAGCCTACTCATGTCAACTCGCAGAGCCATCACCCTCTCCGCGAGCAAATTCCCGATTCGTCTCAATTTGTAAGAAGAAGTCTCAGACAGCAAAGATTGAAAAGCTTGCTTCTTGAGCAATGGGGCCCTGCAAGTCAATCCAAAATGGTCTCTTGCATACTATTCACGGGTCTCACTCTCCGAAGTTGAATTTCGACGAGGAGGAAAACAACCGCTTACGAATTCTCTCGACTCGTAAGAGGGAAAATTCTCTTATAAGATCCCTACGACTTATAAGAGAAAACCACACTTAGGAATCCTCACGATTCCTAAGGAGAAAATCCACCTATGAGATCCTCTCGATCCGTAGGGAGAAAAACCTCTATGAGACCCTCACGGCTCATAGAATTGAAAAGTCTTAGGCGGTAAACCTGAACCTGCGGCCTAAGCCATCGCTATTTCCTGAGGAAGTCGGAATACTCGTTTTAGACATCCATCAACCATGGTTATTAAGACAGCCTACTGACATTAAAAGAAAGAAGATGACAGAAAGAATATCCGTTCCACATTTGATCTGGCATGCGTGACGCATTCATTTATGCATGGACAGAAGACTCAGGACGAGAAATAAGACAAGCTGAAATAGAAAAGGGGAGGGTTTTCATTCATACCGCTAAGAGTTTTTACAAGCATAAGAATAATGAATAAGAAACATTGTTCAAATTATTACAACGGTATAACCTCGGATCCAGGGCACGGATTGAGGAAATCAAAAGTAAGGCCATCCAGAGTTCTTCTGGCCTTTCTAATTATTCTTATGCGCAGTCCTTCGCGCTCCTCGGTGTCGATGTCATCGGCAAGCCCTTCCGGCCTATGATAAGCAGCAATGATCGTCGTCTGCTGAAACACTTGATGCAGGATGTCAACGAGGTCGTTCAGTCGTTTCTTTGAGATCAGCCCTGTCAGGTGCACTGAATGCACCTTGTCCTCGGCATCATCCAGCGCATTGAGTGGTAGGGCCTCGTGAAGATCCAGAAGTGCCCTCCATATTGCTCCCAGCACGACTTTCAAAAGAGCCGAACGCCGAGGCAACAGCCAACCGCCGCTTGCGTTCAGACGGCCCATAACTTCTGCACATTCAGCGTCTGTAAACTCATGGTTTTGTTGACGACCCTGAGCGCGGATATCATCGTAGGTAATGAACTCGTGCAGACTGTATAGATGCACCGCCGCCATTATGCCTGGAGAAAATATTACAGGAAGATCAACGATAGAAAAGCAATAACATACATGAATGACTAAATTCCTATAGAGCAAAGCTATGTTCAAAGATGAAACCCACTAGACGAGAGCTCTGCTGTTTAAGATTGATCTAAGAATCGATTTTACCTGAAGTTTTTCCAAAAAACTTTAAAAAAAAGAAGCAAGGCACCGGAGTTCCTAAAGGAAAGAACAAAGCTCTGAAGTCTTCGAAAATGGAAATCTGGAAGATGATAAGTATCTGAAGGGGACCAAAGGTCCTATTTATAGGTCTCAAGTGCCTCTTCGACTTCCAAGAGTTGTCACGGCAGTTCACCCTAATTGGAGCGAATTTCCGTTCGAATTCCGAGACAGGAGATGAAGCGACGCTTCGTCCTTCCCCGATCAGGGCAAAGCTCTGTCTTGAAGAAGCGACGCTTCAGTGTGGAAGCGCTAGCGCAGTTGCGTTGCGCTACGCACTACACGCCACGTGTCTGGCGCAAACGCATCAGCGCAGCACCCCAAGGCAGCGCACCCAGCCAAAGCAAAGCTCTATTTCAAGCAAAACCAAGGGAAGCAACGCTTCAGCGACGTATGCGACGCGCGCTACATGACATGTGTCGGCATAGATGTGCTAGCGCAGTTGCGCTGCACTGTATGCTGTGCGACACGCGTCATACCCTGGAGCGTTCGCGCTAAACAAAAAGGTTCTGAAGAAATCTTTTCGGTTATTATCTTCTGTAAAACAGAAGCCCCTAGATCAAAGATCCGATGGTGGGGGGAATCCCGCCAAATCTTTCAGAAAAGGGATTTCTTCAACAAATTGAACTTTTTTCTTAATCTGCAAGACGAAGCCTTAGGCATCAGAGGTAAGAGAACTCGCTTCCTGAACAATGGGACCCTACAAGTCGATCTAAAATGGTCTCTTGCACACTATACGCGGGACTCACTCTCTAAAATCGAGTTTCGATAAGGAGGGAAACAACCGCTTACGGGTCCTCTCGACTCGTGAGAAGGAAAAATTCTCTTATAAGATCCCTACAACTTATAAGAGAAAACCACACTTAAGAATCCTCACGATTCCTAAGGAGAAAATCCACCTATGAGATCCTCTCGATCCGTAGGGAGAAAAGCCTCTATGAGACCCTCACGGCTCATAGAATTGAAAAGTCTTAGGCAACAGATCTGAACCTGCGGCCTAAGCCATCGTTATTTCTTAAGAAGGTCGGGATACTCGTCCTAATCATCCGTTAATCATGGTTACTAAGGTGGCATACTGATAATAAAAGAAAGAAAAGACGGAGAAATGACACAAGACATTACAAAAATATGCACCTTTCATTCATAAATATTGATTGAGTTTAGGGTACATCGTACTAAAGAATACAAGATATACATATATGTTACAAATACCAACGATACAAGGAAAATTACTGAGAAGGAAGCGTCTTGCACAGATCCAGCAATTGCTCGCACACTTCCTTCCATGCTTTTTCCCGATTGGCCACCACTGCCAACTCCGCCTCCACTTGGGCCCGTTGCTGTGCGACGGATGCAAGCTGATCCCTGACGGCCTGATGAGCAGCCTCACGGCCTGCAATGTCACGCTCGGCAATATCGAGTGCCCGCTTCAGTCTCAGCCCATTTGAGATGCGCTCCAGAAGACCCTCGAAGACGGCCTTTACCTCAGCGGCGTTCGTCTCAACTTCAGCACGCAGGCGAGCAGTGTTTCTTGAAGATTCTTGGCACTCCTTCAGCCTCAAAACCACTTCTTGTTCCAGATGACGGAAATGAGAAGCGCTTTGCTCGAGCCATGCTCCCCGTTGAGTGCTCGAGGCCAAAGTCTCAGGGGACAGGCGCATTGACTCTAGCTGATGAAGGCGAGCCTCGATCTCCCGACAATAGTAAACCCAAGAGGTGACAGTACCCTCGTCATGGAAGGTAGCAAATATCGCCAACATCGGGTTAACCGTCGTGGCGAAATCCTCAGCAGATACTGGAGCCTCGATGTCGAGCTCCTCGATGTAGTCGCTCAACATGCGCAAACTATTCGCGGCACCTTTTGAGGACGGGCGTCGCTGGGAAGGGCCGCCCGGTATTGTAATGCGAGAATCAAAAGATACCGAGACTGGAACGACAGCTGGAAAAAGACGAAAGGCGATTAGATGATGATTCAATAGATACGAAGGAAGTCATTGATAAGATGGTTTACTATACCGGTGGAAACAGGTGGCAAGGCTGGAAGGGCTGGTGGCGCAGCCGATCTTTCTGCTCCCCCTTCGATTTGCAACGCTGCAGTCAGAACAAGAGAGAGTTGGAAATAATTCTACCGCTAGAAAGACAAAGCTACCAATCGGGAACAATACTCACCAGCGCCACCAGACGGGGAGGCGAATTCAGATGGGAAGGAGAAGTGTGGGAGCAACACTTGATAGAGATGATCAAAAAGCACTCCTGAAAGATACAACAGTATGACTTCAGTACATAAACTGTATATCTGAAAGAAAGGATTAATAAGTTATAAACCCATACCTTCCAACATCTTCGAAGGAATAAGAGAGGGTTGAGAGGTGACCACCGCCAAGGCAGTCGTTGAAGGCGCTCCTTCAAGCTGTGGGGCATCAGCACTAGCTGCACCTGCATTACGAAAAACTGAACTTGTCAGAAAAGATTGTAAAGTTAAGAAAGGCAGTCACTTGGGGTTTACCAGAGGAGCTCCCGGCTGAAACGGAGGCGACTCCCTCCTCTACCGACATGAGACCACCGCCCGTGGCCTCGTCACCCGACTCGATGGGGACCGTCGTCTTGCTAGCAAGACCTGGGGACGACGGAGGGCCATAGACGAGAAGAGCTATGATTGGAGTATTGCCAGATTCCAGAGAAGGAGCGGTTGGCTCGTCCTCGGGAATCATGGCCACCTCACCCACTACTCTCTCAGGTTCAGTAGCTGTGGTTGTATCGTCTATCGTCACCAAGGGACCGCCGACCTCGAGCGCCTCAGCCGCCACCACCCTGGACTCAGTTATAATGATCATATCATCTGCCACCGCTTCAGGTTCGGCATCAATGACCTTCTCGACGGCAGGCCCCTCAACCTCCACCTCAGGCTCCAAAGCCATAACGACGTTGCCCACCGTCGGCTCGAGTTCGGCAAGTACCGCTTCCTCTATTTCTTTGGGATCAATGGCTTCCGCCTCTCCCTCGATCGGACTTGGCCCTGCAAAGATAAGAGATATAAGGACCAATGACATTAAAATCCTTATAACAAAAACTCTGAGAGAAATATTACCTGAAGCGGATTTACCTTTTGCGCTCCGAACTGCTCGCGCCACCTCTCTGCGGGAAGTGGATAGGGCGATAGGGGCCTCTTCAGAGGGAGTATCAGCTCGAGGGGCGGTGCTGGGGCCCGCTCCCATAGCCAAGGCAGCCCTGCGCGCCTTCGCCTCACGCCTCAACCGCTTCCTCTCCTCCCGAGCGGTCATGAGGGACCTCTGTGATGCCTCCTTCAAGGCATCATCGTCTTCATTCAGGGATGCCTCCAGAGCCTTTAAGGCACCTCTCATCGGCTCTCCAAGACGAACCTCCTGCGGTGGCCCAAAAGAAGCAGGAACGTCGGCAGCTGGTACAACATCTGCGTCGCTAGGAGGGAACGGCATTGAGGTTCCTGTAATTAAAAGGGAAGGGTTAGATCGACCATAACACAAGGAAAATGAAAAACTTGATGAGTTGAAACTTACTAAGGCCCATAGATGCCCTGAGACGTTCCTCCTCCTGAAAAGTCCTCAGAGAAGCAGCAATGGCTTCTTCATCAGTGATGCCTGTTGAAAGAAAAGAAAGAAAAGCGTTAGTCAAAAATAATGAAGAGGATATGTTGCAATAAAGAAAAGGCGACTAGTAGTTACCTGATTGCGCAAGCTTAGCCAGCCACGCGTCACGCTTCACCAACCATGCCGAAGCTCTGAGAGCAGCCTCCAGGTCTGTATCGTCCGGCGGCGGCATCACCAACCCTGCGTTAGTCCCATATTCGAGCAGACCTTCAGCATGAGGGGCATGGGGTTCCTGGCCGAACACGACATCCGCAGCGAAGAGCGACTTCTTCTTTTACTTTTGACCCCCGACCCTAGGCTCGCGGGGGATCGACTTCCGCTTAGCAGCCGCTTTGGGACGACGAGTCCCGATGTCCGCACCCACGCCAGACTCTAGCGAGGGTACAACCACTGCCTCCACTGGAGCACAGGGTGCGGGAGGTGCGTCTGTGATATCAGGGAGCGGCAGCTCACGTTGAGGACTTTGCGCACGTGATGGTCTGCCCCCAGCATCTTTTAGAGGAGGGACTACCAGGATCCTTGGCGCTAAGGGAGCGTTACGATTGGTACCGGGGGGTACTTCTTTACGGTCGATCAACACTCGCCTCTGTTCCTTTATAACAGCCCCCGTCGCATGAATGTACCACTCTTTATATACATTAAGGAGTCGTGGAGCACAGACCGGCGTGTTAATGAAAAAACGAGAACCCGTGTTCAGGCGCATGAAGTGGTGTAACGCGTTCTCCATCCCTTCTTCATTTACAGCAGGTTCCAGTAAGAAAGCTTCTAAGGGTACCCCTTGATCGTAACCTAGTTGTCGGGAAAAACGATGCGGGTTATATCTCATAAAGACTGCTGCACCGCCCTGCCTGAAGACTAGGAAACCCGGTCTAATAGAATACAAATGGAGGATCTCCCGGGCCGTCAACACTGAAGCTCCATCCTTGAAGGAGTCCTGTAATGGTCGCACCGCAGTGGTGGACGCCTTCCCAATGGTTAATACCTTATCAATAAAGGACATCCCGACTCCAACGGTGTGAGGGCGAAGCAGTAAACCCCTGGCGTCCCGTGGTGAAGGGGTCACGATTGATGAGCCAATTAGATGTAAAATGCGAGGAAAACCGCACTTGTCAAAGAATGAAGGCCTTTTATGCATACCAAAGACACCCGCCGTGTGTAGCTCGAGCCAGGATGCAAAGTAGTGCATCGGGAAGACCACGTGCAGTACCCCGGGCTCGTTGGCATCCGCTGCTCGGCTGAGGCCATGATATAGGTGCGCCAGGCCGGCAATCCCCACGGCCACCTTTACCCCAATGACCATGCGGTGGGCTGGATAAAAGACAGAGGGCCGCATGCGATGAGAATGCATTGGGATCGCGAACCAACTCAGCCACAGCCCGAGAAATCCTAAGAAAAAGGCATCCTCATCCATCCCAGGGACTACAATTTCCGCGAAAGATATGGTAGGGAAGTCTGGGAGGAAGAAAGCCTTTTGGTCTATCTCCTTCGTCGGCAGGTTAGCCAAACCTAGACCAAAAGGATCATCCAGAATAGCAGATTTGACGGCTCCTGGCGAAATGACGCTCGGACGGAGGAAGCGAGCAATGAAGTCCTCAAAATTAACTCCTCGGCTCCCGTGTTCGATGAAAAGGGACTCGTAGATGTTCAACACCTTGATCAGGCTCGGGAATTGGTGTTGAACGGCATTTTCCGACGTAATCCCCCTTACCATCGGCTTAGCACCGAAGACGTACTCATCTGTCGGGAGCAGCTCTTCATAATGTTCCCCCATGACTGGTAGGCCGGATACCTCCGCGAATTCCTCCAAAGAAATGGACACTTCCCGATCCATATCAAGGAAAGTGTGGGTGGGAATATTCCATTGCTCCAAGAAAGCCTTGAACCACCAAGTGGGGAGCGTAGGATATTGGAAAAGAGAGACGTAGATCGCGGTGTACAGTCCTAGTCTTATCAACTGCGACTTCCTCGTCGACAGGATGTACCGGGCCCACGGCAGATAGCCAATTGGGTGGCGGGGAATCAAACCAAGGTTATATGATTGCCCCCAGGGTCGTGCTTCTCCCTGACAGATACGGCGTCCTAGGATATCTAAAACCATAGGACGCTGAACCGGAACCGCATCCATAGCGGGTTGAAGAAAGCTGTTCGCGGTCCAGTCTATCATCTCCACGGTATACTGCACTGGAGGTGGGTTAGCGTAATGAATTGCCGTGATAGGTTCTGACGGCACCGCGCAAGTGAAGCTGCGTCGACCCATAATAATCTGGTTATACCAAGACCCCCAAAGGTGGAGTTTCTTGTACTCAGGGTCGTACTCTCTAATCATGGTTAGGGCTTCACAGTCCAAGGGCGCCTCGGGAAATCCCTCCTCCGAGCGGACGAACGGGAATGAAGTGTCTTCAGACATGATCGCTGCAAAAGAACAATGTAGCCGTTAGTGTTGTAATCCCAACGTTTGGCATTAAAAAAAAAAAGAAAATGCATTAATTAAATAAAAATCAAAATTAATTAATTACACCGCACCACAGTGCAGTGAGTAGGAGACCAAAGAGGGACCCACAAAATCTAAATGACAATACGTCAATTAATAAGACAAACTCATCATTGGATGAAATTGTCAGTTGGCCCCCGGGAAGACATTCCCATTTTGAAAAGGGGGAAGAATCCCTAGAGACAAGGAGAAAATCTCCTCTTTCAGAGCAAAGCTCTGTCACAGAATGACACTTGTCAAATTCTGGTCTCAAAAGAATAAAATTCTATAAAGAGAACTTAGCTCTGTAATTTCCCATCAAAGAGAAAATTTTTGAAAAGAAATTTAAAATTAAAATTTCTGGAATCCCGAAAAATCCATGAAAACTTATAAATTTTTTTTTTCTTCATTTTTCAGATCTAAAAGATCTACATTTGATTCAAGAGCAAAGCTCTGTTCATGGGTTAGAACCCATGAACGAAATCTCTGTAGATCTATGGATTAGTGAGAGCAAAGCTCTGCTGATGAAACCCCAAAGGGAATTTCTTTAGATCAAAAGATCTATGAGAGCAAAGCTCTGTTGGTTAAAATTGATTTAAATTAATTTAACTTAATTTTAAATTAATTATTACCTAAAGTTTTCTAAACTTTGGGAAATGAGAGCAAAGCTCTAGAGTTCTGAAAGCAAGAGCAAAGCTCTGAAATTCTTAAGCAAGAGCAGAGCTCTGAAAATCTAAATCTAGAAAATGGTGGAGAGTTTTCTAAGGGCCAGAGGCCCTATTTATAAGGCGCTTGCGCCTCTTGAGCTCACCCCCTTGATCTAACGGTCAGGGGGGTTGCCACCGCTACACTCACGTGTGCGCCACGTGAGCGCAACGGTGGGGGGGCATTTGTTTCGCCCAATCAGAGCAAAGCTCTGTTCAATTTCAAAATTCAAAATTTTGAAGCAACGCTTCAAGTCTCGGGCGCAACGCGCCACGCGTCAGGCGCTAATACGTCTGCGCAACGCCCAAGAAGGCGCACCCAATCAGAGCAGAGCTCTATTTGTCTGAAGCAACGCTTCAGTTGCGCTGCGCTCTGCGCTGCGCGACACGTGTCAGCGCAGATGCGCTAGCGCAGTTGCGCTGCGCGAAACGTGTAAGCGCAGGTGCGCTAGCGCAGGTGCGCTGCGCTCTGCGCTGCGGGACACGTGTCAGCGCAGATGCGCTAGCGCAGTTGCGCTGCGCTGTGCGCTGCGCGACACGTGTCACGGCTGGGGCATCTGCGCCAAACTAAATTAAGATTTTAAGAAATCTTTTCTGTTCTTGTTAAAACAAGAAGATTTTCTTCTGCAAAGCAGAAGCCCTTGGATTAAAGATCCAACGGTGGGGAAAATTCCCCAGATCACTCAGAGAATGATCTCTTTAACAAATTTAACTAATTTGTGAGCACTATAAAAAGGACCCTAAGCCTTAATTCAAATGAAGGAACATTTTTTTCTTGAAAACTCAAGAACTTTAAACAGAGAGAATTCTGAGAAGATTTCAAAAAAAAAAAAAAAGGTAAAGAACCTTCATGAATTAGAAGAAATTCCTTCTAATAGATCATTGATCTAAAAACAAGATCAATGATCTCTACATAATAAACAGTGCTTTTCACTTCTTGTGAACCTCCGGTTCTTTAAAAACAATAAAAAAAAAAAAAAATAATAATAGTGCTTTGCACTTTTATGAACCTCTGGTCCTTCAAACAAAGAAAAAACTTTTTTTCTTTGATCTAATTTAGATCAAGAAATTAAACAGTGCTTTGCACTTCCCTTCTTGAATCTAAAAAAATTCTTAGTGCTTTGCACTTCCAAACTGCGCCGTTGCGCTCTTAAGAGAGCGCCACGTGTCGGCTATAGAACCACTTGCGCTAAGCGCCCTTAAGATAGAGCTTTGCTCTTTGGAATTGGCGCAACCCACTGAGAGCGCGCCACGTGTCGCCAGCGCAACAGCGCAGCACACTGCGCTAGTGCGCTTGCGCTCGTCAGAGCATGACACGTGTCTTCACCACAAGCGCTTGCGCTCAGTAATAGACGCAAAGCGTCTGACAAATGCAAGGCATTTCACTTCCTGAAGGGCCAGGCCCAATTAAAAGGCTTAACAGGCCTAACAAATAATATGCTGTGCATGGTTTGAAAGGGCAGTGCCCAACTGAAAGGTCCAATGGACCAAAACAAATGATCTGCATCATAATAAAAAGGGCAGAGCCCAGTCAAAATAGGCATAAATGACCTGAGGTAATGCAATGCATTATTTAAGTGGGGGCAAAGCCCTAGCACAGGTCTAATAAACCAAAAATAAATAAGGGTGTTGAACATTTTAAAATGGACTTAGCCCAATTTTGGCCGTAAGTCCTTAAATTAAATCTGTTGAGCAAAGATTGCTCTCTTAAATCAATCTATATCCGGTTCGAGAGTACATCTCCGAGCTCCTCTGACACCTATCGTTGTAATCCTTCAACGATATCAGAGAGGTGACGGGTCCCAACAACCACATACATTAATACGGACCGAAACGTCCCTAAACTAATAATGGACCGAAACGTCCATAAACTAATAATGGACCGAAACGTCCATAAACTAACATCGGACCGAAACGTCCTTAAACTAATATTGGACCGAAACGTCCCTAAACTAATGTCGGACTGAAACGTCCCTGAACTAATAATGGACCGAAACGTTCATAAACTAATAATGGACCGAAACGTCCATAAACTAACATCGGACCGAAACGTCCTTAAACTAATATCGGACCGAAACGTCCCTAAACTAATATCGGACCGAAACGTCCATAAACTAATAACGGACCGAAACGTCTATAAACTAACATCGGACCGAAACGTCCGTAAACTAATATTGGACCGAAACGTCCCTAAACTAATATCGGACCGAAACGTCCCTAAACTAATATCGGACCGAAACGTCCCTAAACTAATATCGGACCACCACGTCCCTAAACTGGCACAATAGAGCCCAAATGTTCTTTTGTCGGATCTAAACGGTCCCGTTAAGTTGATCTTAGTCTCAAACTGGACTAACGTATCTTTAACAGACGTTTAAGTTGATCTTAGCCCCAAATACGGCTAACGTATCCTTAGATATTCAAATGGATTATAAAACTCCCAATCAACTCTGGTTTGAGGGTACATCTCCGAGCTCCTTTGATACATGCCGTTGTAATCCTTCAACGACGTCAGAGAGGCGACGAGTCCCGATGGCCATACATTAAATTAATCACTACGTTGAGTTGATCTTAGTCTAAAACAGGACTAACGTATCCTTGACGAACGTCTAAGTTGATCTTAGCCGCAACGCGACTAATGCATCCTTAAACTGAAAACACCAAACCCAAATCTAAGTAAATACGGATTTGGACTAATCCACGTCCTACGGGCGACGGCATTACTCAGTCTCCGTATACAATCCACGGGCAACCACAAACAAAATGAACACACACGACACGAAGTGAAATTCTGGAGAAGGAGAAAGTTGTTACCGCGATGCGGTAGCGTAATTAACTGCATGGGACTGCGCCTGCAGGGAAGAGCGTCCCCATAATCAAAAACCCCTCATCCTGAGGGGGAATCTGACGAAGTCTGCTACATCGGTCGCATCCGTCTAAACCTCCGATACATGGTTCCATAAATCAACTTAGCATCTTCGGAGAGATAAACGGATAAAACCAAATAGCATCTGCCCCGAACATCTGGCATGGACGTCCAAGTCCAGGCCGCCGTTCGGAGGGGAACAGAGGTCACCTTAGTCGTCTTCTCACGTTGAAGAAAGATCCACCCGAAAGCCTCGACCTTTGGCTTCAACTCCAAGCTAGAAGTAACTAGGGTGCAAGAAGTGCTAATCCTTGAACCCTAGATGAGAGTAGAGATTATCAAGAGAGGGTTTTTCTCAAGCTCAAGTGTTTCTCAACACATGAGAGGGGGGAGCTTGAGGGAGAGGAAGAACTAGAGAGAGAATGTGAATGATAGAATGAGAATAAAATAAACCATTCTCACATATATGTGTGAATTACTGTAATTAGATAATTAGCTAGATAATTGTCATGGTTAATCAAGACATGACCATTATCATTTCATTTTTAATGCAAATTGCAAGGATCAAAGAGCATCTTCCAAATAAAATGATGATGGTCAAAGTGTCAACAAGGTCAACAAGTCAAGATAGGTCAAATGGTCAACAACCATAACCATGCACAATTATTAAACTAATATCAATTAACCATAACACACACATAATCATTAGGGTTAATAAAATGACAATGGTTATTAACCCTAATCAAAGTCCTCACCCTCTGTCTCAAGCAACTGTGCATACACACCCGTATTCGTGATCCGAGGAACACGAATACAATGAGAAAAACCAATCCCAAATCATATACTAGGATCCGGATAAAACCAAAGCCCGCTAGTATAAGCTGTCCGGACAGCAAACGTGCACAAGTGCGCGGATGTGAACAAACCCTGTCGCAAAACCATGCGACCTCTACTCATTTTTCCTAAAGGCGAATAGCTCTCTGTGTGGGACTCTGAAGACTCGACACTACGCTGGCAGTGGGTTTAACTACAGACCGCAAGCGGCACTAGCTGTACGTAACGGTCCCCAGGTAGATGTCGATAAGAAGACTGACGAGATGAACCCCATCTGAACTCCTACTGAGCCTGTATGTGACAACCTCCGTACAGTCCGGTCTGTTCATCTGATATATCGCATGGCGGGCCTAAGTGGGCGGTGAAACGTCAGTCCCCTAATAGCTGTACAAGTCGTGTCGGAGTGTAGCCCAGAACACCCTAGATAACACTGGAAACCTACCAGTATATCTCGCTTGCCCTGACCAGGGACTACTCGTGTAATGGCTCTCCTGGACACAGCGCGATGTCAACCCCCAATACCGGGAGAGACGAATCCTGTCTAACCGTCACTGCCTCCAAGTGCTTCGGGACTGCACCCAAAAACTACCTGTTTGCACGACTCCTTTGAGCCGTTGTAGGGTAGTAATCAAAGTGCAGTGGGAACACACTCGAGGCGAAGTGACAGTGTCAATTCAACGGACTAAGCTGTACTCATGTCACCTGGGAACTGATAACTGACGATAGGTATAATACCAACCAACAGTCCCCGATGAGTCCTGTCCAGTGTACTCGTAACCTAACGAGCACCCGCATACTATCTCAAGTACGACGTACTGATGGCTGTGGGACAGACCGTCTCCCACGCTGGGATGAGAAGCGCATACGCTAGTCTACTCCGGAGTATCGATGCCCTGTCTCGATAGTCCAAAGACTAGGGACCTGTATAAGGATGTGCTTATAGATCACCCAGCTCCCACGAGTGTGAGCGCCATCACAACGCTGGTAATCAAGCAAAGATCCTAAGGGCTCTACTAATATGTATATCAGCAATATGCTAAAAGAAACACATGCACATATTAAAGCAGAGACAAACCAAGTAGCATACTACCATTTCGAGCAAGATTGTATATACAACTGTGAATATCCCAAGCTTCCATCAAGTAATATACAAACTAGTATGATACAGTAATGGCCTCTAGGGCATATACACTAACAATCTCCCACTTGCACTAAGGCCATGTACTGGCGTATCGAAGACCTATCATCTCGATCAGCCACTCGAACTGAGTCTGGGGCAAGGCCTTGGTGAATGGATCTGCTGTGTTATCTTCTGAAGCAACCCTCCGAATCTCGATCTCCTGGCGATCCACGATCTCCCTGATCAGGTGATACCGCCTCAAGATGTGTCTGGATTTCTGATGGGACCTGGGTTGCTTTGCTAAATCTATAGCCCCGTTGTTGTCGCAATACAGAGGTATTAGGTCAACAATGGACGGAACCACCTGAAGTTCTCTCAAGAACTTCCTCATCCAGACAGCTTCTTTTGCGGCATCAGATGCAGCGATGTTTTCCGCTTCCATAGTCGAGTCAGCAACGGTTTCCTGTTGTTAGTGTATATGCCCTAGAGGCCATTACTGTATCATACTAGTTTGTATATTACTTAATGGAGGCTTGGGATATTCACCTTGTATAAACAATCTTGCTCAATATAGTAGTATGCTACTTGGTTTGTTTCTACTTCAATGTGTACATGTGTTTATTTTGCGATATCACCTATACGCATTAGTGGAGCCCTTAGGATCTTTGCTTGATTACCAGCGTTGTGATGGCAGTCACACTAGTGGGGGCTGGGTAATCTGTAAGCACATCCTTATACAGGTCCCTAGTCGCAGGACTATCGAGACAGGGCATCGATACTCCGGAGTAGACTAGCGTATGCGCTTCTCATCCCAGTGTGGGAGATGGTCTGTCCCACAGCCATCGGTACGTAGTACTGGAGATAGTATACGGGTGCTCGTTGGGTTACGAGTACACTGGACAGGACTCGTCGGGAACTGACAGGTTGGTATTATACCTATCGTCAGTTATCAGTTCCCAGGTGACATGAGTACAGCTTAGTCCGCTGACTTGACACTGGCACTTCGCCTCGAGCGTGTTCCCACTGTACTTTGACTACTACCCTACCACGGCTCAAAGGAGTCGTGCAAACAGGTGGTAGTTGGGTGCAGTCCCGAAGAACTTGGAGGCAGTGCCGGTTAGACAGGATTCGTCTCTCCCGGTATTGGGGGTTGACATCGTGCTGTGTCTAGGAGAGCCATTACACGAGTAGTCCCTGGCCAGGGCAAGCGAGATATACTGGTAGGTTTCCAGTGTTATCTCAGGGTGTTTTGGGCTTCACTCCGACACGACTTGTACCGCTATTGGGGGACTGACGTTTTACCGCCCCCTAGGCCCGACATGCGATGTATCAGACGAACAGACCGGACTGTACGGAGAATGTCATATTCAGACTCAGTAGGAGTTCAGATGGGGTTCACCTCGTCAGCCTTCTTGTCGGCATCTACCTGGGGACCGTTACGCACAGCTAGTGCCGCTTGCGGTCTGTGGTTAAACCCACTGCCAGCGTAGTGTCGAGTCTTTAGAGTCCCACACAGAGGGTATTCGCCTCTGGGCAAAACAGAGTAGAGGTCGCATGGTTTTGCGACAGGGTTCGTTCTCATCCGCGCACTTGTGCACGTTTGGAGTCCGGACGGGTTTTTACTGGCTGGCTCTGGTTTGAGTCAGATACCGGTATATGTTTTGGGGTTGCTTTTATCTCTTGGTATTCATGTTCCTCGAAACAAGAATGCGGGTGTGTATGCACAGTTGATTGAGGCGGAGGAAGAGGTTTTTCATTAGGGTTTCGGAACGGGTGCGTATGCACAGTTGACAGTCGTCTTTTTCCAAACCCTAATGGAATTATGATATATCAATTAATAATATTAATAAAATGAAATTGTGTCATGGTTGGTTTTTTGTTGACTTGTTGACCATGGTTGACTTGTTGACCATGGTTGAAGTTTTGACCATCATCATTACAAAAGAAAGATGCTCTTTGATTCTAGCAAATTCATTTAATGTTTGAAATGATAATGGTCATTCCTAAACCTTCCATCAACTATTCCATTTTCATTATTATTATTAATTTGATAATTCTTTTTGCTTTATGTTATGGTTGCAAAAAGAAAAGAGCTCATTCTATCATTTAGCTTCTCTCTCCTCATTTCATCTTCTTCTTCCTCTAGCTCAAGGAGAACCCCTCTCATGAGTTGAGAATCTCTCTCCTTGAAAAGATAAAACCCCAAAAGACACTCTCTACTCACTCTAGGATCAAGGTTTAGCAAGCCGGAGATTCCAGTTCTCTCAAAGTTCGAGAAAGAGCCCGAAGGTTGAACCCTCAGGTGGATCCATCTTCGACGGAAGAAGGCAACGAGGAAAGAACCATCAACCTCTACAAAAGTTTGAAGAAGAAGGAGTTCAAGTTAGGTATAACCATCTATCCTAACTCTCCTTAGCAAGTTAGCTAGTTTAGTTTAGAAAAGATCCCGACTTTGTTAGTCCATGTTGCCCCATGCGCTAAAAATTTGATTTTTATACCGTTTCCGCCTCCCCGTAAGAACCGGGGGTCGCAACGTGGACTTACAGTGGTATCAGAGCCTAACTAAACTTAAACTAGCTTGGTAGTGAAGTGTAACGAAGTTCGGAACCGGAAAAATCCAAAAACCAAACTTTTACAAAACCCTAGTTTCTGTTAAATTTTTTTCTGGTCAAAACAAGATTTGTTATACACCTAAATTCGGCTCAGGGTTTTGTGTGAACACCCAAGAAAAACGATCCCCTAATTCGTTCAAACCGCCGCGGATCCGCGGCCTCACCTATTCTTCGAGCAGCGGATCCGCCGCCGTTTAGTGTCTGCTGGTGATCGGGTTTCGTGCAGTGTGTCTCTGTGTTGGTTTTGGGATTTTTAAAATATGTTATATGTGCCCAGATTTTCCAGAGCAGAAATTTGCTTTTGGGGTCCTATAATTCCGTATTTTTTTTCCGAACTTCACTGCACTTTGACTGTGATGGTTATATCTGTGATGTTTTCATGTATTGAACGTCGGCTAATCGCTATAAGTCGATTGGTTGGGGTTATACATGATCTGTGTTTGATATTGGATTGTGTATATGAATGTGTTGGACTGTCGCGGGTGAATAGCCGGGGTGGATGTGAGATGAGCTTTTGTTTTTTCTTTCATTCATTTGTAAATGTAAATTGATGTAATAATATTATTTGTATGTCCGCACAACCGGGTCGGGGTTGTAGCCGTCATTGTATAATTCTTTTTACTATTTTTGCTCCTAGGATAGACCCATGGAGGGGTGCACAAACTACCGGGTTCTTGGCGGGTAGTTTGCCGCACCCGTAGGGGTCTTGGGTGGGGTATTTGCTATTCACCGCGACCGTGTAATCCGCTTTTCGTTGCAGGCTCGAACGGATTGCGGATTGCTAGTATATCCAATGTATTCATCTGTGATCTGTAATGTCTATCATTGCTTTATATTTAGGCGTTGCTTATGTTTTACAGCCGCGCTAGCCCAGCCCCCGCTCTGTCGTTAGTTAAGTAACCTAACGAGTGATGACGGGACCCCGTGGCGAATGCGAATGGCATAAGCGTACGTCATATTTTGGTTGTTTTCTGCAATGGTAGGTTTAAATGATGGGACGCATTAAAAGAACTAATGCAAGAATATCACGCATTAAAAGAACTAATGCAAGATAATAAACCAAACTAAAGTCGTTGGAACACTTTCGAAAAACCACTCGGTTCTTTTTAAAACTAACTTTTAAATGCGGAGCTTGAGCCACTCCTTCTAAAAGCTATCTCGTTCAATCGATTATATCAAGTTCACTACGTTCACGGTTTCGCCAAAACCATCCGTAGCCCTCCGTCGTTTCATATGAATATTTAACAGTATTCAAGCTGTGTTTGTTGGCCTTAGTCAAGGCACAATGTTTGGTAGCTGGTAGGTATTCATATGTTGCATAGATAGAATGCGTTGGTTTGGGACAGTCGTATTGCCTTGTTGGCCATAGTCAAGGGTATATACGGGTGGGTTCAAATTAACCTGGATAACGACGGGAAGAACTTGACATGTGACTTATGATTTGTTGGCCTTAGTCAAGGTCATAAGAGCATGGGGCAAAAATCCATATCGGGAGTTTCATAAGTACTGAAACTTGCTAGATTTGCATACCATTTGGAGTGTGATGATTCTGGTAGGATTCCTTCAGTTTCGTCACGCAATGATATTTGGATCCCGATCCTACTGTGAGTATATGCTACTCCTCGGGAAATTTCTCACTAAACGATCAATGCTATAAACCTAGTAGGTGCCTAGAAAGGTGTTAGCGGGGCTACGCCCCCAGGGAAAAGAGGTTCTTAAATTAAGGAACTTCGCGAAAGCGTTGGAAAACCTCCCTCGAAGTACCGACACTAGCCTGGCTGAACGGTTAAGCAAGTATTGTACGGTTGGATTAATCCCGGCTAATTCTTCCTTTGTGGTTTGAGGAGGGATTCGAGAGACAGTGGGAGCCATCCTGTTTAGATAAATTAAAAACCATTCTAAACTTGCAAGAGCATCGTGCTAAGTGTTTCTTCTCTCCCCCTGCAGCGACCAAATTCGAAATGACTGGACTTAAGTTACTTCTAGATAAAAACATACTGACAGGGCCAAACTACAAAGATTGGCTCAGGAATGTCAAATTGGCAATCGCTTACGACAAGCTGGGGTATCTTCTAACCACCAAAGCTCCCCCCGTCCCAGGTCCCACCTCCAGCGTCGCGGATAAGGAAATCCGTAAGACTTGGGAGATTGATTGCGCGAAGGCCAGGTGCCTCATGCTTGCCTCTATGGACAACGAACATCAGAGGAGGCATGAGAATATGGACCTTGAGTCCATATTTCTCCATTCAAAAGAACTGTATGGAGAGCAGTCTCGTATCGCAAGATACGAAGTGTCGAAGAAGTTATTTTCGACGAAGTTGGCCGTCGGATCATCGGTAGCGGACCACGTGCTTAAGATGATTGGCTACACTGAAGAGCTCGCGGAACTTGGGACCACGTTGGACAGTGAACTCTATACGGATTTAATTCTCCAGTCCCTTCCATCCACTTACGCCCAGTTTATACTGAACTTCAACTTACAAGAAAAGGAAGATGAACTTTCAGAACTCCTCAACCTGCTGAGGAGCGCAGAGGGCACCCTACAGAAGGGTAGGGAAACACCCGCTTTGTTTGTAGGAGGATCTTCTTCCTCTAGGTCCAAGGCGAAAGCCAAGGGAAAGAGGAAGAAAGCCCCCGCCAAACCAAGAGGCGGTGTTAGTAAAGTGGGTACGAAGGGAAAGGAAAAGGCAACAAAGATTGCGGGGAAGCTTGTTGGAAAGGAAGAATACTTCTATTGTCATAAGAGTGGACACTGGAAGAAAGATTGCAGGGCTTGGAAAGCTAGGACACAGGAACTGAAGCAGGTTGCGGCTTCAGCTTCAGGTGTGTATGTTATTGAAAACTGTCTTTCTATAAACTCTACTTCCTGGGTATTGGATACCGGATCAGGATCTCATATCTGTAATTCTTTGCAGGCATTGAGAAACCGTAGGTTTTTGAATGAAGGTGACATGACCCTCAGAGTTGCGAACGGAGCTAGCATGGATACTAAGGCCGTGGGGGACTATCACCTAGGAATGTCAGATGGGCATGTTTTGGTTTTGCGTAATTGCTTTTTTGTACCCAACGCAACTTGTAATATCATTTCTGTATCTTTGGTTTCTAATGAAGGTTATGAATTTGCGTTTGTAAGTAATGTTGTAAACATTCACCTTAATCAAGTTCTGATTGGGTCAGGTACACTGAGCAATGGTATATACGTATTAAACCAACCAAAGATTTTCAATATCCAGAATACACACAAAAGAAAGTCTCCAGATATCAATCAGGCTTTCTTATGGCATTGTAGACTGGGTCACATCAATGAGACACGGTTGACTAAGTTGCATAAAGAAGGATACTTGGATCCGTTCGAGTATCAGTCTTATGCCACTTGTGAATCTTGTCTCATGGGCAAGATGACAAAGACTCCGTTTACTGGACACGGAGAAAGAGCGAGCGAGCTCTTGGGACTCATACACAGTGACGTGTGTGGTCCAATGTCTACACATGCGCGAAGCGGTTATTCATACTTCATTACTTTCACAGACGATTTCTCTAGGTATGGACATGTCTTCTTAATGAAGCACAAATCCGAGGCTTTTGAGAAATTTCGGGATTACAAGAATGAAGTTGAAAAACAAACAGGCAAAAGTATTAAGATTCTAAGATCGGATCGAGGTGGTGAATACTTGAGTGCCGAGTTCCTGGACTATTTAAAAGAGAATGGAATTCTCTCTCAGTGTACTCCTCCATACACTCCGCAACATAACGGTGTATCGGAAAGGAGGAATCGAACCCTATTAGATATGGTTCGTTCCATGATGAGTAAGGCTGAGTTACCGCAATCTTTCTGGGGATATGCACTAGAAACAGCTGCACATCTCTTGAACCAAGTTCCTACTAAGACTGTGCCTACCACACCATATCAGATGTGGAGTGGGAAGAAACCCTGTCTTAAATCCTTTAAGACATGGGGATGTCCGGCTTTTGTAAAAAAGCAGCATGCGGACAAGCTCGAGGCACGCTCAGTACAGTGCAAGTTTGTGGGATACCCAAAGAACTCCAAGGGGTATCTATTCTATTACGCAGAGGAGCAAAAAGTCCTTGTTTCTCGTCATGCCCACTTCTTGGAAACTGAGTTTTTGGAAAATCAGATAAGTGGGAGCGCAGTAGAACTGGATGAAATTCCAGAACCTCAGACTATTACTGAAAGCTTAGTGGAACCAGAGGGTTCAAAAGAACAGGACATTCCTACGCCGCTCCGCAGGAGTAGTAGGCAGTCTCATCCGCCCGAGAGATACTACGGTTTTCTCATAGACGGGGATAGAGAGGATTGCATCATAGATTATGATGAGCCTACTAGCTTCCAGCAGGCCGTTCAGAGCGTTGACTCGGTAAAATGGCTGGATGCAATGCGGACCGAAATGGAGTCCATGTACACCAACAAAGTATGGACATTGGACATTGCTCCAGACGGGGTAAAACCCGTAGGATGCAAGTGGATCTTCAAAAGGAAGATTGGTGTAGATGGACAGGTTGAGACCTATAAAGCTAGACTTGTAGAAAAGGGTTTCCGTCAAAGACCTGGCTTGGACTATGACGAAACCTTTTCTCCAGTGGCTATGCTGAAATCCATTCGGATCCTTCTTGCCATTGCTGCCTTCCACGATTATGAGATTTGGCAGATGGACGTAAAAACCGCTTTTCTAAATGGAAATTTAGAGGAGTGTGTCTATATGGATCAGCCAGAGGGTTTCATTCAGAGTGGGAGCAGCGGAAAGGTGTGCAAGTTGCTTAAGTCCATCTATGGACTAAAGCAGGCATCGCGGAGTTGGAACATCTGTTTTGATGAGACGGTCAAGGAATTTGACTTTATCAAAAATCCAGATGAACCATACATCTATAGTAGATTTGTAGCGAGAACTGTAGTATTCCTCGTTTTATACGTGGATGACATTCTCTTAATAGGAAATGACATTCCTATGCTACAATCTGTCAAGGGTTTCTTGTCACACAGGTTCTCCATGAAAGACCTGGGTGATGCCTCCTACATCCTGGGGATCCGGATCCATCGTGATAGATCCAAGAGGATATTAGGACTTTCACAGTCTAGGTACATCGACACCGTACTGAAAAGATTCAGTATGGAAGATTCCAAGCGCGGTAACCTACCGGCTTGTCACGGGATCACCCTCTCTAAAGAGATGTCTCCCAAGACTGATTTGGAGAGGGATCGCATGTCTATCATACCCTACGCTTCTGCGGTAGGCTCTATAATGTATGCGATGTTGTGTACCAGACCGGATGTAGCTTATGCACTGAGTGTAGTAAGCCGGTATCAGTCAAACCCTGGGGAGAAACACTGGATAGCAGTAAAGAACATTCTTAAGTACCTGAGAAGGACTAAGGAGATGTTCTTGGTGTATGGCGGAAAAGACCTCCAGATCGAGGCCTTTGCTGACTCCAGCTTCCAGAGTGATAAGGATGATTCCAAGTCCATGTCGGGCTTTGTCTTTACCCTCAATGGAGGGGCGGTGTGTTGGAAGAGTTCCAAACAGGAAACCGTTGCAGACTCGACTATGGAAGCGGAATACATCGCTGCATCTGATGCCGCAAAAGAAGCTGTCTGGATGAGGAAGTTCTTGAAAGAACTTCAGGTGGTTCCGTCCATTGTTGACCCAATACCTCTGTATTGCGACAACAACGGGGCTATAGCTTTAGCGAAGGAACCCAGGTCCCATCAGAGATCCAGGCACATCTTGAGGCGGTATCACCTGATCAGGGAGATCGTGGATCGCAAGGAGATCGAGGTTCGGAAGGTTGCTTCAGAAGAAAACACTGCAGATCCATTCACCAAGGCCCTACCCCAGACTCAGTTCGAGCGGCTGATCGAGATGATAGGTCTTCGATACGCCAGTACATGGCCTTAGTGCAAGTGGGAGATTGTTAGTGTATATGCCCTAGAGGCCATTACTGTATCATACTAGTTTGTATATTACTTAATGGAGGCTTGGGATATTCACCTTGTATAAACAATCTTGCTCAATATAGTAGTATGCTACTTGGTTTGTTTCTACTTCAATGTGTACATGTGTTTATTTTGCGATATCACCTATACGCATTAGTGGAGCCCTTAGGATCATTGCTTGATTACCAGCGTTGTGATGGCAGTCACACTAGTGGGGGCTGGGTAATCTGTAAGCACATCCTTATACAGGTCCCTAGTCGCAAGACTATCGAGACAGGGCATCGATACTCCGGAGTAGACTAGCGTATGCGCTTCTCATCCCAGTGTGGGAGATGGTCTGTCCTACAGCCATCAGTACGTCGTACTGGAGATAGTATACGGGTGCTCGTTGGGTTACGAGTACACTGGACAGGACTCGTCGGGAACTGACAGGTTGGTATTATACCTATCGTCAGTTATCAGTTCCCAGGTGACATGAGTACAGCTTAGTCCGCTGACTTGACACTGGCACTTCGCCTCGAGCGTGTTCCCACTGTACTTTGACTACTACCCTACCACGGCTCAAAGGAGTCGTGCAAACAGGTGGTAGTTGGGTGCAGTCCCGAAGCACTTGGAGGCAGTGCCGGTTAGACAGGATTCGTCTCTCCCGGTATTGGGGGTTGACATCGCGCTGTGTCTAGGAGAGCCATTACACGAGTAGTCCCTGGCCAGGGCAAGCGAGATATACTGGTAGGCTTCCAGTGTTATCTCATGGTGTTTTGGGCTTCACTCCGACAAGACTTGTACCGCTATTGGGGGACTGACGTTTTACCGCCCCCTAGGCCCTACATGCGATGTATCAGACGAACAGACCGGAATGTACGGAGAATGTCACATTCAGACTCAGTAGGAGTTCAGATGGGGTTCACCTCGTCAGCCTTCTTGTCGGCATCTACCTGGGGACCGTTACGCACAGCTAGTGCCGCTTGCGGTCTGTGGTTAAATCCACTGCCAGCGTAGTGTCGAGTCTTTAGAGTCCCACACAGAGGGTATTCGTCTCTGGGCAAAACAGAGTAGAGGTCGCATGGTTTTGCGACAGGGTTCGTTCTCATCCGCGCACTTGTGCACGTTTGGAGTCCGGACGGGTTTTTACTGGCTGGCTCTGGTTTGAGTCAGATACCGGTATATGTTTTGGGGTTGCTTTTATCTCTTGGTATTCATGTTCCTCGAAACAAGAATGCGGGTGTGTATGCACAGTTGATTGAGGCGGAGGAAGAGGTTTTTCATTAGGGTTTCGGAACAGGTGCGTATGCACAGTTGACAGTCGTCTTTTTCCAAACCCTAATGGAATTATGATATATCAATTAATAATATTAATAAAATGAAATTGTGTCATGGTTGGTTTTTTGTTGACTTGTTGACCATGGTTGACTTGTTGACCATGGTTGAAGTTTTGACCATCATCATTACAAAAGAAAGATGCTCTTTGATTCTAGCAAATTCATTTAATGTTTGAAATGATAATGGTCATTCCTAAACCTTCCATCAACTATTCCATTTTCATTATTATTATTAATTTGATAATTCTTTTTGCTTTATGTTATGGTTGCAAAAAGAAAAGAGCTCATTCTATCATTTAGCTTCTCTCTCCTCATTTCATCTTCTTCTTCCTCTAGCTCAAGGAGAACCCCTCTCATGAGTTGAGAATCTCTCTCCTTGAAAAGATAAAACCCCAAAAGACACTCTCTACTCACTCTAGGATCAAGGTTTAGCAAGCCGGAGATTCCAGTTCTCTCAAAGTTCGAGAAAGAGCCCGAAGGTTGAACCCTCAGGTGGATCCATCTTCGACGGAAGAAGGCAACGAGGAAAGAACCATCAACCTCTACAAAAGTTTGAAGAAGAAGGAGTTCAAGTTAGGTATAACCATCTATCCTAACTCTCCTTAGCATGTTAGCTAGTTTAGTTTAGAAAAGATCCCGACTTTGTTAGTCCATGTTGCCCCATGCGCTAAAAATTTGATTTTTATACCGTTTCCGCCTCCCCGTAAGAACCGGGGGTCGCAACGTGGACTTACACCTGTTTGGAGCTCTTCCAACACACCGCCCTTCCATTGAGGGTAAAGACAAAACCCGACATGGACTTGGAATCATCCTTGTCACTCTGGAAGATGGAGTCAGCAAAGGACTCAATCTGCCGGTCTTTTACGCCATACACCAAGAACATCTCCTTAGTCCTTCTCAGGTACTTGAGAATGTTCTTTACTGCTATCCAATGTTTCTCCCCGGGGTTTGACTGATACCTGCTTACCACACTCAGTGCATAAGCCACATCCGGTCTGGTACACAACATCGTATACATTATAGAGCCTACCGCAGAAGCGTAGGGTATAATAGACATGCGATCCCTCTCCAAATCAGTCTTGGGAGACATCTCTTTGGAGAGGGTGATCCCGTGACAAGCCGGTAGACTACCGCGCTTGGAATCTTCCATACTGAATCTCTTCAGTATGGTGTCGATGTTCCTGGACTGCGAAAGTCCTAATATCCTCTTGGATCTGTCACGGTAGATCCGGATATCCAGAATGTATGAGGCATCACCCAGGTCATTCATGGAGAACTTGTGTGATAAGAACCCCTTGACAGATTGTAGCATAGGAATGTCATTTCCTATTAAGAGAATGTCATCCACGTATAAAACGAGGAATACTACTGTTCTCGCTACAAATCTACAATAGATGCATGGCTCATCCGGATTTTTGATAAGGCCAAATTCCTTGACTGTCTGATCAAAATAGATGTTCCAACTCCGCGATGCCTGCTTTAGTCCATAAAAGGACTTAAGCAACTTGCACACCTTTCCGCTGCTCCCACTCTGAATGAAACCCTCTGGCTGTTCCATATAGACACACTCCTCTAAATGTCCATTTAGAAAAGCGGTCTTTACGTCCATCTGCCAAATTTCATAATCGTGGAAAGCAGCAATGGCAAGAAGGATCCGAATGGATTTCAGCATAGCTACTGGAGAAAAGGTTTCGTCATAGTCCAAACCAGGTCGCTGACGAAAACCCTTTGCTACCAGCCTAGCTTTATAGGTCTCAACCTGTCCATCTACACCAATCTTCCTTTTGAAGATCCACTTGCATCCTACGGGTTTTACCCCATCTGGAGCAATGTCCAACGTCCATACTTTGTTGGTGTACGTGGACTCCATTTCGGTCCGCATTGCATCCAGCCATTTTACCGAGTCGACACTCTGAATAGCTTGCTGGAAGCTAGTAGGCTCATCAAAGTCTATGATGCAATCCTCTCTATCCCCGTCAATGAGAAAATCGTAGTATCTCTCGAGCGGATGAGACTGCCTACTACTCCTGCGGAGTGGCGTGGGAATGTCCTGATCTTTCGAACCCTCTGGTTCTACTAAGCTTTCAGTAATAGCTCGTGGTTCTGGAATTTCTTCCAGTTCTATTGCGCTCCCACTTAATTCTTTTTCTATGAACTGGTGTTCTAGAAAGTGGGCATGGCGAGAAACAAACACCTTTTGTTCCTCTTCGCAATAGAAGAAATATCCCTTGGAGTCATTTGGATATCCCACAAACTTGCACTGTACTGAGCGTGCCTCGAGCTTGTCCGCATGCTGCTTTTTTACAAAAGCTGGACATCCCCATGTCTTAATGTGATTAAGATAGGGTCTCTTCCCACACCACATCTGATATGGCGTAGTAGGCACAGTCTTAGTTGGAACTCGGTTCAAAAGGTATGCAGCTGATTCTAGCGCATATCCCCAGAACGATCGCGGCAACTCATCGTTACTCATCATGGACCGTACCATATCCAATAGGGTTCGGTTCCGTCTCTCCGATACACCGTTATGTTGCGGAGTGTATGGAGGAGTAAGCTGAGAGAGAATTCCATTCTCTTTTAAGTAACCCAGGAACTCGGCACTCAAGTATTCACCACCTCGATCAGATATCAGCGCCTTGATACTTTTGCCTGTTTGTTTTTCTACTTCATTCTTATATTCTTGGAATTTTTCAAAAGCCTCGGATTTATGTTTCATTAAGAAGACATAACCGTACCTTGAAAAGTCATCCGTAAAAGTAATGAAGTAAGAATAACCGCTTCGTGCATGTGTAGACATTGGACCGCACACGTCGCTGTGTACGAGTCCCAAGAGCTCGCTCGCTCTTACTCCGTGTCCAGTGAACGGAGTCTTTATTATCTTTCCCTTGAGACAGGATTGACAAGTTGCATACGATTGATATTCGAACGGATCTAAATATCCTTCTGTATGTAACTTAGTCAACCTTCTCTCATTGATGTGACCCAGTCTACAATGCCATAAGAAAGTTTTATTGATTTCTGGAGACTTTCTTTTGTGTGTATTCTGTACATTGAAAATCTGTGGTTGGTTTAATACGTATATACCGTTGTTCAATGTACCTGACCCATTCAAAACTTGATTAAGGTGAATGTTCACTACATTACTCACAAATGCAAATTCATAACCTTCTTTAGATAATAAAGATACAGAAATGATATTACAGGTTGCATTTGGTACATAATAACAACTACGTAAAACCAAAAAGTGTCCATCCGACAATCCCAGGTGATAGTCCCCCACGGCCTCAGCATCCATGCTAGCACCGTTTGCAACTCTGAGGGTCATGTCACCTGCCTTCAAAACTCTACACTTTCTCAACGCCTGCAAAGAATTACAGATCCTGATCCGGTATCCAATACCCAGGATGTAGAGTTTATTGATAGACAGTTTTCAATAACATACACACCTGAAGCTGAAGCTGCAACTCGCTTCAAATCCTGTGTTCTGGCTTTCCAAGCCTTACAATCCTGTTTCCAGTGACCACTTTTGTGACAATAGAAGCATTCTTCCTTCCCCACCAGCTTTCCCGCTATCTTTGTTGCTTTTCCTTTTCCCTTCGTATCCACTTTACCGACACCGCCACTTGGTTTGGCGGGGGCTTTCTTCTTCTTGCCCTTGGCTTTCGCCCTGGACCTAGAAGAGAAAGATCCTCCTACAAACAAAGTGGATGTCTCCCTACCCTTCTATAGGGTGCCCTCAGCACTCCTCAACATATTCAGAAGCTCGGAAAGTTCAACCTCCTTTCCTTGCATGTTGAAGTTAAGAATAAACTGGGCGTAAGTGGAAGGAAGGGACTGGAGAATCAAATCAGTATAGAGTTCATTCTCCAACGTGGTCCCAAGGTCCGCGAGCTCCTCAATGTAGCCAATCATCTTAAGCACGTGTTCCGCCACCGATGATCCGACGGCCAACCTAGCCGAAAACAACTTCTTCGACACTTCGTATCTTGCGATACGAGACTGCTCTCCATACAGTTCTTTTGTATGAAGAAATATGGACTCTAGGTCCATATTCTCGTGCCTCCTCTGATGTTCGTTGTCCATCGAGGCAAGTACGAGGCATCTGGCCTTCGCGCAATCTATTTCCCAGGTCTTGTAGATTTCCCTATCTACGACACTGGTTTTGGGACCTGGGACAGGGGGAGCTTTGGTGGTAAGGACATACCCCAACTTGTCGTAAGTGATTGCCATCTTAACATTCCTGAGCCAATCTTTGTAGTTTGGCCCTGTCAATATGTTTTTATCTAGTAATTACTTATGTCCGGTCATGTTGAATGGTCGCTGCAATTAGGAGAGAGAAAAGAAACACTTTAGCATGATGCTCTTGCAAGTTTAGAGTGGTTTTTAGTTTGTCTAAACTGGATGGCTCCCACTGTCTCTCGAATCCCTTCTCAAACCGTAAAGAAAAGATTAGTCAGGATCAATCTCACCGTACAATACTTGCTTAACCGTTCAGCCAGGCCAGTGTCGGTACTTCGAGGGAGGTTTTCCAACGCTTTCGCGAAGTTCCTTAATTAAGTAACCTCTTTTCCCTGTGGGCGTAGCCCCGCTAACACCATTCTAGACACCTACTAAGTTTATAGTATTGATCGTTAAGTGAGAGTTTTCCCGAGGAGTAGCATATACTCACAGTAGGATCGGGATCCAAATATCATCGCGTGATAAAACCGAAGGAATCCTACCAGAATTATAACACTCCAAATGGTATGCAGCGCTAGCAAGTTTCAGTACTTATGAAACTCCCGATGTGGATTTCTGCCCCATGCTATTATGACCTTGACTTTGGCCAAAATATCATAAGTCACATGTCAAGTTCTACCCGTCTTTCTCCTAGTTAATTTGGACCCACCCGTACCTACCCTTGACTTTGGCCAAAATGGCAGCACGACTGTCCCAAACCAACACATCTATCTATGCTGCACATGAATACCCAATAGCTACCAATCACTATGCCTTGACTTTGGCCAAAATACATAGCTTGAATACTTTTGACCATTCATGTGGAATGACGGAGGGCTACGAATGGTTTTGGCGAAACCGTGAACGTAGTGAACTTGATATAATCGATGGAACGAGATAGCTTTTAAAAGGAGTGGTTCAAGCTCCGCGTTTAAAAGTTTAGTTTTGAAAAGAACCGAGTGGTTTTCAAAGTGTTCCAATCGACTTTTACTTGGTTTATTTTCTTGCATTAGTTCTTTTAATGCATCCCATCATTTAATCCTACCATTGCAGAAAACAACCAAAATATGACGTACGCTTATGCCATTCGCATTCGCCACGGGGCCCCGCCATCACCCGTTAGGTTACTTAACTAACGACAGAGTGGGGGCTGGGCTAGCGCGGCTGTAAAACATAAGCAACGCTTAAATAGTTATCATATATAAATATATAGCAATGATAGACATTACAGATCACAGATGAATACATTGGATATACTAGGAATCCGCAATCCGTTCGAGCCTGCAGCGAAAAGTGGATTACACGGTCGCGGTGAATAGCCAATACCCCACCCAAGACACCTACGGGTGCGGCAAACTACCCGCCAAGTACCCGAAGCGAAACAACCTCCCTCACCACCGTGAGTAGGCCACTCGGCACTTCGAGATACCCGGTAGTTTGTGCACCCCCTCCATGGGTCTATCCTAGGAGCAAAAACAGTAAAAAGAATTATACAATGACGGCTACAACCCCAACCCGGTTGTGTGGCCAAACAAATAATAATATTACATCAATTTACATATTACAATGAATGAAAGAAAAAGCAACACTCATCTCACATCCACCCCGGCTATTCATCCGCGACAATCCAACCCATTCATATACACATACCATCATCAATCACAGATCACAGATATGTATAACCCCGACTAATCGACATATAGCGATTAGCCGACGTTCAATACATGTAAACATCACAGATATAACCTTTTAGTCAAAGTGTATTGAAGTTCGGAAAAAAATACGGATTTATAGGCCCCCAAAAACAAATTTCTATTCTGGAAAATCTGGACACATATAAACCATCTTAAAAATCCTAAAACCAAGCCAGAAATACACTGCACCAAACTCGACCCAGTGAAGAGCCAAGACGGCCGCGGTTGCGCGGCAATAGCTTGCTATTGCCGCGGAAACGCGGCTCTTTGGTCGAATCACTGGATCGTTTTTGGTGGCTTTCTTCACAAAACCCTGAGAAGATTTTTGGAGTATAACAAATTTTATTTTGAACAGAAAAAATTTTAACAGAAACTTAGGGTTTTGAAAACTCGGTTTTTCAAATTTTTTTCAGTCGAACTTCCATACACTTTACTACCTAGCTAGTTTATGTTTAGTTAGGCTCTGAAACCACTGTAAGTCCACGTTGCCCACCCCGGTACTTGCGGGGAGGCGGAAAACGGAATAAAAATCGAATTTTTATGAATTTAGGCAACATGGACTTGACTATGAAGGATCTTTGCTAAACAAAAACAAGATAAAGCTAACTAGAAACTAGCTAAGTGCTATAAAGGTTATACCTTGGGCTTTATGTCCTTCTCTCCTTGGTCCTTGGAGTGGTGGAAGGAGGTCACCTTAGTCGTCTTCTCACGTCGAAGAAAGATCCACCCGAAAGACTCGACCTTTGGCTTCAACTCGAAGCTAGAAGTAACTAGGGTGCAAGAAGTGCTAATCCTTGAACCCTAGATGAGAGTAGAGATTATCAAGAGAGGGTTTTTCTCAAGCTCAAGTGTTTCTCAACACATGAGAGGGGGAGCTTGAAGGAGAGGAAGAACAAGAGAGAGAATGTGAATGATAGAATGAGAATAAAATAAACCATTCTCACATATATGTGTGAATTATTGTAATTAGATAATTAGCTAGATAATTGTCATGGTTAATCAAGACATGACCATTATCATTTCATTTTTAATGCAAATTGCAAGGATCAAAGAGCATCTTCCAAATGAAATGATGATGGTCAAAGTGTCAACAAGGTCAACAAGTCAAGATAGGTCAAATGGTCAACAACCATAACCATGCACAATTATTAAACTAATATCAATTAACCATAACACACACATAATCATTAGGGTTAATAAAATGACAATGGTTATTAACCCTAATCAAAGTCCTCTCCCTCTGTCTCAAGCAACTGTGCATACGCACCCATATTCGTGATCCGAGGAACACGAATACAATGAGAAAAACCAATCCCAAATCATATACTAGGATCCGGCTTAAACCAAAGCCCGCTAGTATAAGCTGTCCGGACAGCAAACGTGCACAAGTGCGCGGATGTGAACGAATCCTGTCGCAAAACCATGCGACCTCTACTCATTTTGCCTAAAAGCGAATAGCTCTCTGTGTGGGACTCTAAGGACTCGACACTACGCTGGCAGTGGGTTTAACCAAAGACCGCAAGCGGCACTAGCTGTACATAACGGTCCCCAGGTAGATGTCGATAAGAAGACTGACGAGGTGAACCCCATCTGAACTCCTACTGAGCCTGTATGTGACAATCTCCGTACAGTCCGGTCTGTTCGTCTGATACATCGCATGGCGGGCCTAGGGGGGCGGTGAAACGTCAGCCCCCTAATAGCAGTACAAGTCGTGTCGGAGTGTAGCCCAGAACACCCTGAGATAACACTGGAAACCTACCAGTATATCTCGCTTGCCCTGGCCAGGGACTACTCGTGTAATGGCTCTCCTGGACACAGCGCGATGTCAACCCCCAATACCGGGAGAGACGAATCCTGTCTAACCGTCACTGCCTCTAAGTGCTTCGGGACTGCACCCAAAAACTACCTGTTTTCACGACTCCTTTGAGCCGTGGTAGGGTAGTAATCAAAGTGCAGTGGGAACACACTCGAGGCGAAGTGACAGTGTCACGTCAACGGAATAAGCTGTACTCATGTCACCTGGGAACTGATAACTGACGATAGGTATAATACCAACCAACAGTCCCCGACGAGTCCTGTCCAGTGTACTCGTAACCTAACGAGCACCCACATACTATCTCAAGTACGACGTACTGACGGCTGTGGGACAGACCGTCTCCCACGTTGGGATGAGAAGCGCATACGCTAGTCTACTCCGGAGTTTCGATGCCCTGTCTCGATAGTCCAACGACTAGGGACCTGTATAAGGATGTGCTTATAGATCACCCAGCTCCCACGAGTGTGAGCGCCATCACAACGCTGGTAATCAAGCAAAGATCCTAAAGGCTCTACTAATATGTATATCAGCAATATGCTAAAAGAAACACATGCACATATTAAAGCAGAGACAAACCAAGTAGCATACTACCATTTCGAGCAAGATTGTATACACAACTGTGAATATCCCAAGCTTCCATCAAGTAATATACAAAATAGTATGATACAGTAATGGCCTCTAGGGCATATACACTAACAGGAGAACCCCGTCGCCGAAAGCATCCGTTCGGGTGCTCGCGGTAGCGGTGTTCCGCCTTAGTGCACTTCGTCGACGGTATCAGGGGTGCATCCGCCTACTAAAGTTTGCGACGAGCATTCGATCAAAATGTCGGGAATCTTGTTGAATTGCCCGACTTGATATTGAAAAGAGTTTTCGATAATGAGACTAAAATGCGGGGTTTATAATTGTTAGGCATGCGATATCTAAGTATTTCATTTGATTAGGCATGCGATGTCTATGGAGGTTGCGGATTCCAACTGTTGTAGTTTTACACTTTCTTTTATGTGACTGTAAGTGTAATATGTGATATCGCCGGTTTCGTTGCTATATGTCAACGACAATTGGGATGGGCATATTTACTTACGTTGGTGACATGTGATGTTATGTGTTGCTAGATATGTTATATTGGATCGTCGTGTTTGAATAGCCAGGGGTTTTTATGTGAGATGAGTGTTTTTCATTTTCATTCATGTAAAAACTTGTATGTAATATTCTTTTATTGGGGCACTTCCAGGTTGCGGAAGATGTCACCTTTTGTATATTTTTTACTTTTCTGCACTAGGATAGACACAAGGAGGGGAGCACAAGTAACCGGGTTCTGGAGTCCAATGGGAGACCAACTCGAGGAGTCGAGTCCGGGTCTCCTAACTCTAGAATTGGTAGGGTTACTTGCCGCTCTCGTAGGGGTCTAGGGGTGTGGGTTTGGCTATTCATCACGACCGTGGAATCCGTGTTTTATACTTGCTCGTATTAAAAACACGGACGTCCTAGTATATCCAATATTTCATATGATATTTTCTGCTGCGATATCTGTGATGTGATCATGTGATGTTCTGTGATAAATACTGTATATAGTATATATGATATATTATATAGACGTTACTTATGTTTTACACCCGCGCTAGCCCTGCCCCGCTCTGCCGTTAGTTACCTAACCTAACGGTGCACGAGAGGACATCGAGGCGAATGCAGATGGCATAAGTGTACGTCGTATTTATCTGTGATATTTAGGTACTTAAATGATGGGGCTTTATTAATATGATTAATGAAAGAAAAAGAAACCTAAAGATGTTGTAGATGTAAGTGCACGGCGGCGCCCCGGCCGTCAATCCGACGGCCAAATGCGGAAGCGGTGATAAACTTTAAATTCTACTTGAACTGGCAAACCGCCGCGCACTAATACCCGGATCGAACCATTAATTAGTCCTAGCTAACTACAAGATAGGGAATAGAGATATACCGACTGATCCAAGTCCTTCGGTCTTCTCGTCGTCGTCCTGATCTCCTGCGGAAGCTCCGGTCTCCTCCTCGTCGCCGGAAGTGCACCACGTCGCCTACTTCTTTTACGGGCTCCCACCTCAATGCCGAGGTAACTCGGGCACGAAGCTGGCTAGTCGACGTGCCCAAGATTTGCTGTAGAATATCTAGTGAGCAAGTCTCATTTGGGTTCATGGAGATGCCATTTTGGTGGAGGGATGATACAAGAAAAGTGTGGAGGGACTAGGGGATTTTTGGAGCATGAAATGAAGCAAAAAACCCCACTCCCAAAATTTGGACAGCCCCCCCTCCCCAATGTGGCCGGCCATGTATATGATGGTGGAGAGAGGGAAAAAGTGGGAGAGTCTAAAAAAGATGGGAGCCATTCTCATCTCATACAAGAGAGAGAGAGTCAAGACAAAGAGGTGGTTGAAAAGCAAGTGATGATGAGAAACAATGATCACTCCCAAAACCAATACTCAACCAACAATCATCAACAACCATGATTGTTTACAAAGTCAAGCCATGATGGAAAAGAAAGAGTCAAAGGATGGGCTCCATCATGAAACCATCATGATACAAATATATGAAAAGAACACCCTCCACAAACGCCTATTTGCAACAATGCAAATAAGCCCTCCTCCACCAATCTTCGGCCAATGAACGATACAAAGGAAATTGGCCGAAACAGAAAGCAAACTGGCAACTCCAGAAAACTGGTCCCGTAATAAATTACAGGAAAACCCCAATACTGTGTATACACACCCGCATTTGTATTTCGACCAAAATACAAATGCAATGAGACAAAATCTACACTGTACTATACTAGGATCCGGCTTAAACCAAAGCCGGCTAGTAATATCCGTTCGATCCTGATCCGTGCAATACCGCACGTATCTGATCGAACCCTGCCATATATCCATACGGCCTATAGTACAAACTGTCCGATCCTGATCCGTGCAATACCGCACGTATCTGATCGGACCTTGCCATATCTCCATACGGCCTCTACAACCTTTCGCCCGAAAGCTGAGTAACTGAATGTGGGGGACTCTAAAGACTCATCAACACCTTGGTTATGGATTTAACCACTAGCACGTTAGAGGTATAAGCCAATACATAACGGGCTACCAGGTATTGACCAAAAGGGACGTCTGTGAGCGAACTCAGCCTGACTCCCTACTGAGCCTGTCAGTGACAATATCCGTACAGTCCAGTCCGTTCGTCTATGAGCATCGCATGGCGGGCCTAGGGGGTTGGTAAAAGTCAGACCCCCAAAAGCGGTACAAGTCGTGTCGGAGTGTAGCCCAGAACACCCTGAGATACTACTGGAATACCTACCAGTAAATCTCCTTGCCTCGGCCGAGGGCTTCGTGTAATGGCTCTCCTAGACACAGCACGACCTCACTCCCAATAACGGGAGAGACGAACCCCTGAAGATACGCTCACTGCCTCCATGTGGCTCGGGACTGTACCCAACTAAAACCTGTTTGCACGACTCCTTTGAGCCGTGGTAGGGTAGTAATCAAAGTACAGTGGGAACTCACACGAGACAAATGACGATCCCTAGGTCGATGAACTAACCTGCACACATGTCACCAGGAAACTGCCATCTGACGTCTGGTATATGACCAACTAGCATGTTCCCGGCGAGTCCTGTCCGGTGTACTCATAACCCAATGAGCACCTGTATACATCTTAGGTGATCCAACTGACACCAGTGGCTTGTGAGACCGGCCACCGCCCCTCGTCGGGGTCTCGACTGTATACACTAGTCTACTCTGGAGTATCGATGCCCTGTCTCGAAACTCACACGACTAGGGACCATTTAAGGATATGCTTATAGACCCCAGCTCCCACTTATATGATCGCCCTCATACTGCTGGTGGTCAAGCAAGAATCCTAGGGGCTCTACCAACGTGTAATAGCGACTTGTCAGGTCACTTAAAGCAGTACACGATGATAAAGGTAAACCAGATAGCATACTATCATCTCGAGTAAGACTGTCCTACCGGGATAGGTCCTCCATTAATCATTGCAATCACGTACCTGTGATCTAAAAATTGACTCTGAGGGCACTATCTCCAACAATCTCCCACTTGCACTCAAGGCTAATTATTGCGATGTCGTATACTCACAGCCCGTGTGATACCGAACACCCAACTCCTGTACCAGTCAGTCTCACAAAGCTCGTTTGCGAAACAATTGCGTTCGAGGAATAGCCTTAGTGAGTGGATCCGCTTTGTTATACCTTTCTATGTCTCTCTATATCTCAAGTTCACGGATATAGCCATCTCCCGAAAAGAGTAATACCTGTCTTAGAATGTCTGGATGTCTGATGGGACCTAGCTCATAAATGAACTCCAAATCCAAACTTCTTAGACAGTATCGTCAACTGAACTTAATCAGTATCCTGCGCCATGCCACCCTCAGTATTGCCTTGGATCACCTGTCCAAAATACTGCCCTTCGTTAGAAGGAAAACTATAACTCTGACAACCTCCCTGTCGTCCAGGTCACCTTGGAAGCCTGGAATGATAACTGTCTCCTCAACGAGGCTGTCGTTATCATATCCCTAGAACATCCACTTATGTTCTAAAACTACTTCCGACTGTTTCTCCAGGATAGGATCAATATCAATTTATTGCATCTAGTGCAAGAACAACATCTGGTGTGGTATTTGACATCTCACGATTGACTCAATTGCCTAAGCAAGTGATCTGCCAATCATGCACATCCCTCTCTACTTTAGTCTGTAAGACACCTTTAGAGAGGGCGACTCCATTACCTGCAGGTACACTACCGTGCCAGGAGTCTTCCATCCTAAATACTCTTAGAATGCTGTCAAGTGCCCTGATTGGGAAACCACCCAAATCTAGATCTAAAACCATAGATCTAGTAACCAGTATGTCTGATATAAAATCCATTTCCTTTGTGGAGAAAACACTGTGTGACGACCAAAGTATAACCGACTGTAGTATAGGAGTTTCCTTTCCTACTATGTGTATGTCATCCAAATACCAGGATATCACACCCTACTACCTTCTCAACAGATCCATCCCCTATTCTGATAAAGTCAAACCTATGACTGTCACGTCAGAAATAGATGATCTATCTCCGCTACATCTGCTTTAGTCTATAAATAGACATAAGCTTCCTGTCCACCAATGCTTCCGCTGCTCCCACTGACTACGACAACCCTCTGGCAGAGTCATATAGACGTCCATTTCTAAAACTAGTTTAGAACGACGCTATACTCATCCTCCCGCCTGGTCTCGCAGCCTGGAACAACAGCAATGGTAATTGTGGGTAAACAAGAACTTCCCTGTCACCGTCCTTGAGGCTACCGTAGTACCTCTCAGGTGCCTGAAGTTACCCACCTTATCTGCGGAGTGGCCAATGGAATGTCAATCCAGATTGAATCTTTAGGTTCCTTATCAAATCTTCAGTAATCGTTTGTGGTTCTGGAATCACTTCCAGTTCTACCATACTCCCACTACTGTTTTCTGAAAAAATCCATTTTTATTAAAACTGTGGCGAGTCTAGAACAATATTGCTATTATTCATCCAGATGGTAGAAAGTCAACCCTCGTCATAGCCTGGGTCAACCCACAAACAGCCATTACAGAAACGTGCCTTGAGTTGTCAAGTGTCTGGTTTTAATCATAAACCGGACAACTCCCCGTACCTTAACATCGTTAAGATATGAACTGCTGTATATCATATATAGAACCAGAGGCACTGATTTAATTGAACCAGATTCAAATCATGCAACTGTCTCCAGTGCATGTCAACTAAATGGAGAGAGGCCGATCAGCGTTACTCAACTTAGGAATACTTCCAATTATGAGTAACCTGAAAGAGAAGTAAGTTCTCTTAACCATTACTATCAACTGAATACCATACACAAGTATCTACATCTTCGATCACTTTGAAGAATCCCGATACTTGCTACACCTGGTTCTCTACTCTATTCAAATACCTATAACTTCTCAAAATTCGGACCCTGTGTTTCCACGAAACACCTGTCTAAAAACTAGAGAAGTCATAAGTAAACCGAATATAGTACGAGGACCAACCCCGCTGTCTGATGGACCCTGGACAACATACAATACTCTGTATAAGTCCCTTGAGTCTGATAACTCATTCACTGTGTGTCGTAGGTTGAAAATTGTACTTATGGTTAAGAAGAATTACACCGCTGTTTAATGCTCCTTACCTAACCATCCACTGATATAGGTAAATCTCGTAGACATAATTTCAAAAAGGTATATCTCACTCTATGAAAATAGACGTACAGATATATCAATTTGAAATTGGTGCATAACAGCGGATATTCAAAACCAAATATTTGCCGTCCGGCAAACAGCCCAGGTGATTTCCTCAAATATCACCGATTGTAACGAATCCCGATATAATGAGGATGATCACCCAATTCCCAATAACTTACTCCCACTCATCATCTGTAAAGCCATACAGATGTGAGAATCGTAACTGGTAAATATATACTCTGGAGTAAGTATCTAATCGGGAAATCAGTTTCCCTTTAACAGTACACAGTGAGACTGAAACATTGAAATGTTTCGATAGGGTATCCCGGTATTCCTAGTAATGCCTCTTCCAGATTCACGACTGTAACCGTATAATTCTTTGCCACCTCTCCAAATCCCTTCATATGTTTTTACTCTTTACCTTCTGCACACCCCTTTAGGCCAAATGGTTTTCTTCCTTCCCTACCGTTCGGCACCAGCCTATGGTTTGGAAGAAGACTATCCAAAAAGCATAATGGGTGTACTGTCCTAATCCTAGGAACACTCGCAATGCGAGAGAAGGTGAAGATAAAAGACAACCGAATAAACCTTATTCCTATTTCTCCTGAACCAGAATCCATCCCCGAACTGGAACAAGTTCCTTTCGAGTTCGTATATAACCATACGATGGAGTATCCAATAAACTGTGGATCTTCGTAGTGATACGGAGTGTCCTGGAGAAATACAAAGGTGAAGTGGGAGTGGTAATGAAATACTTGGTTTGGTCGTGAATATCAGTCGCAATTTACTTTGCCCTCTTACTAATCCCTTGCTTTGTCTGAACTTAATACCCTTTGCACACCATCGTTATGCTAATTGGTTTTCTTCATTCCCGACCGTTCGGCACCAGCCTAAGGTTTGGAAGAAGACTATCCAATTTGCGTAATAGGTGTACTATCTCCTAAACCAAGGAGTACTCGCAACCTGAGAGAAGGAAAAAGGAAAAGACAACTGAATAATCCTATCCGTTTTCTCCAGAACCGGAAACCATCCTCGAATACCTTCGAGTTCGTATATAACCATACGATGGTTTTGTCCAATGGAAATGGACGTTCGTAGTAAAACGGGGTGTCCTGGAGAAAAGGGTAAAAGTTGGAGTGGCAATGAGGTATGCAACTCTGACAATCTAAAAGCCAGTGTTAAAGAAGGTTCGGTCAACTTGGTCACTGAGTCATAGTCTTAGGGTCGGGTCAATGGTCGCTACCAGAGAGAGAGAAAAGAAACACTCAGCGTGCACTCTAACCTAGATCAGAATGGTTACCAATTTATCTAATCAGGAAACCTCCCACTGTACCTCAAATTCTCCTCCAAACCTGAAAGAAGAATTAGTCGGGGTCACCCGAGGAGTAAACTAACTCATCAGTGGGAATCGGGATCCAACTATCACCGCATGATAACGTGACGGAATCCGCTCACGTCATCACACTCCAGAAGGTATGCGCATATCTGGCAAGTTTTAGTTCTTTTGAAACTCCCGATGTGATTTTTGCCCCATGCTCTTATGACCTTGACTTTGGCCAACAAATCATAAGTCACATGTCAAGTTCTACCCGTCATTCTCCAGGTTGTTTTGAATCCACCCGTACATACCCTTGACTTTGGCCAACAAGGCAGTACGACTGTTCCAAACCAACGCATCTATCTATGCTGCATATGAATAACCAACAGCTACCAAACACTGTGCCTTGACTTTGGCCAACAAACATAGCTTGAATACTATTGACTACCCATATGAAACGACGGAGGGCTACGAATGGTTTCTGGCGAAAACCTTTAACGTAATGAACTTGATATCGTTGAAGGAACGGATAGCTTTTTAGAAATATAGTGACGACAACTTCCGCTAAAGAGGTCACTCCCGGTGAAGGGATCTCGGCTCTTTCCCCGTAGAATGGGGTGCAGGATATTCCAACTGAATACCACGGTGCAAAGCAAAAGTAATCGGCTATAGTGAAGTTAATGCCCTGACGCAAACTTTTGTCCAAGGGGTCACACTCGGTGAAGGGATCTCGGCCCTTGCCTCGTCGACTGAGGAGCAGGATATTCCAACTGAATACCACGATGCAAAACAAAAGTGAACGTCCTTGCAATAACAGCTTTTTGAAAAGTGTTCCAACAACATCAGATTAGGTTTGTTTTTAACTTGCATTGATCCGAATCAACGCAGTCCCATCAATTGATCACACCAAAAAGAACGAAAATATACTGATGTACGTATATGCCATCCGCATTCGCCACTGGGTCCCGTCATTACCCGTTAGGTTAGCTAACTAACGACAGAGCGGGGACTGGACTAGCGCGGATGTAAAACATATACAACATCTACTAATATATATACCAATATATTATATTCGCTCAAGGCGTAATAAAAAATGCAACATCACAGAGAATGAACAGCATCACAGAAACAATACAGATATCTGGGATCCCCGGGTTTCACAGAGCCACTACTGAAACCCGACGTTCCCCTGGTCGTGTGGATAGCCTGTGCAATGAAATCCTAGACCCCTACGGGCGCGGTAAGTCACCCGCCAAAACCTGAAGCGAGGCAGCCCCCTTCAGCACCATGAATGGACCACCCAGCACTTCACGGAATCCGGTAACTTGGGCACCCCTCCTGGGTCAACCTGTACCCCCTACGAGTGCGGCGAATAGCCTGTCAATCCTAGAGTGAAGCCCCCTCCGTCTCAATGCCATGAGATGCGGGCTTGTTGCCCTCTAGAACCCGGCTATCCGTGCACCCCTCCGCGGGGTAATCCTAGTACAGAAAGTAAAATATACATACAACGGGTACATCGACCGCAACCTGGTCGTGCCCCAAAATAATAATACAAACAGGCAGTGACGGCAGTCCACATGTCGGACGCTCGCCCCGCAATATCAAATGTACATAATACAACAGAACTGTACTAGCATTGCATCCAGGCTATCCCCCACGACCGATCCGCAACATCACAGCAAAAACAGAACATCAACGTGAAAGTCACGTTCGCAAATCCGTCTAACCGGGCTATAGCAGTTAGACCGGATTTACCGATCGAGTGACATTCACGGTCGCAGATATAATGTAAATACTGTGAAATAATGTGTTTAAAATATCCGATCGATCAAACTTTAACAAGTGGGCCCCCAAGCATTACTGTAGCAGATCAGGAAATTCTGGGCCCAATGTTAACATTCCAAAACCCTAATTTTAACCCCATAAAGCCTCTGTAAAAAATTGGTGCAGCAAACCCAAAGTAGTGCGGCGGAACCGCGGCCCAAGGGGGTGTTTGGCCGCGGTTCCGCGCTCCTACAGAGGAGTTACGTCATCGAATTTTCACAGAACTCTTAGATTTTCCAGTACATCACTTTTCTGTAACCTGAAAAAATTTTCGACACCAAAAAATTTCAACAGAAAACTGATGTGAACAAAAATGTAGATTTTGGAATTTTGGTCGATCGGAAATGCAAAACACATTAAACCAAGCTAGACTAAGTTAATGGCGAGGCTCTGATACCACTGTAAGTGCACGGCGGCGCCCCGGCCGTCAATCCGACGGCCAAATGCGGAAGCGGTGATAAACTTTAAATTCTACTTGAACTGGCGAACTTCCGCGCACTAATACCCGGATCGAACCATTAATTAGTCCTAGCTAACTACAAGATAGGGAATAGAGATATACCGACTGATCCAAGTCCTCCGGTCTTCTCGTCGTCGTCCCGATCTCCTGCGGAAGCTCCGGTCTCCTCCTCGTCGCCGGAAGTGCACCACATCGCCTACTTCTTTTACGGGCTCCCACCTCAATGCCGAGGTAACTCGGGCACGAAGCTGGCTAGTCGACGTGCCCAAGATTTGCTGTAGAATATCTAGTGAGCAAGTCTCATTTGGGTTCATGGAGATGCCATTTTGGTGGAGGGATGATACAAGAAAAGTGTGGAGGGACTAGGGGATTTTTGGAGCATGAAATGAAGCAAAAAACCCCACTCCCAAAATTTGGACAGCCCCCCCTCCCCAATGTGGCCGGCCATGTATATGATGGTGGAGAGAGGGAAAAAGTGGGAGAGTCTAAAAAAGATGGGAGCCATTCTCATCTCATACAAGAGAGAGAGAGTCAAGACAAAGAGGTGGTTGAAAAGCAAGTGATGATGAGAAACAATGATCACTCCCAAAACCAATACTCAACCAACAATCATCAACAACCATGATTGTTTACAAAGTCAAGCCATGATGGAAAAGAAAGAGTCAAAGGATGGGCTCCATCATGAAACCATCATGATACAAATATATGCAAAGAACACCCTCCACAAATTCCTATTTGCAACAATGCAAATAAGCCCTCCTCCACCAATCTTCGGCCAATGAACGATACAAAGGAAATTGGCCGAAACAGAAAGCAAACTGGCAACTCCAGAAAACTGGTCCCGTAATAAATTACAGGAAAACCCCAATACTGTGTATACACACCCGCATTTGTATTTCGACCAAAATACAAATGCAATGAGACAAAATCTACACTGTACTATACTAGGATCCGGCTTAAACCAAAGCCGGCTAGTAATATCCGTTCGATCCTGATCCGTGCAATACCGCACGTATCTGATCGAACCCTGCCATATATCCATACGGTCTATAGTACAAACTGTCCGATCCTGATCCGTGCAATACCGCACGTATCTGATCGGACCTTACCATATCTCCATACGGCCTCTATAACCTTTCGCCCGAAAGCTGAGTAACTGAATGTGGGGGACTCTAAAGACTCATCAACACCTTGGTTGTGGATTTAACCACTAGCACGTTAGAGGTATAAGCCAATACATAACGGGCTACCAGGTATTGACCAAAAGAAACGTCTGTGAGCGAACTCAGCCTGACTCCCTACTGAGCCTGTCAGTGACAATATCCGTACAGTCCGGTCCGTTCGTCTATGAGCATCGCATGGCGGGCCTAGGGTGTTGGTAAAAGTCAGACCCCTAAAAGCGGTACAAGTCGTGTCGGAGTGTAGCCCAGAACACCCTGAGATACTACTGGAATACCTACCAGTAAATCTCCTTGCCTCGGCCGAGGGCTTCGTGTAATGGCTCTCCTAGACACAGCACGACCTCACTCCCAATACCGGGAGAGACGAACCCCTGAAGATACGCTCACTGCCTCCATGTGGCTCGGGACTGTACCCAACTAAAACCTGTTTGCATGACTCCTTTGAGCCGTGGTAGGGTAGTAATCAAAGTACAGTAGGAACTCACACGAGACAAATGACGATCCCCAGGTCGATGAACTAACCTGCACACATGTCACCAGGGAACTGCCATCTGACGTCTGGTATATGACCAACTAGCATGTTCCCGGCGAGTCCTGTCCGGTGTATTCATAACCCAATGAGCACCTGTATACATCTTAGGTGATCCAACTGACACCAGTGGCTTGTGAGACCGGCCACCGCCCCTCGTCGGGGTCTCGACTGTATAGACTAGTCTACTCTGGAGTATCGATGCCCTGTCTCGAAACTCACACGACTAGGGACCATTTAAGGATATGCTTATAGACCCCAGCTCCCACTTATATGATCGCCCTCATACTGCTGGTCGTCAAGCAAGAATCCTAGGGGCTCTACCAACGTGTAATAGCGACTTGTCAGGTCACTTAAAGCAGTACACGATGATAAAGGTAAACCAGATAGCATACTATCATCTCGAGTAAGACTGTCCTACCGGGATAGGTCCTCCATCAATCATTGCAATCACGTACCTGTGACCTAATAATTGACTCTGAGGGCACTATCTCCAACAGTAGAATCGAATTTCAAAATAAAACAGGTAGCTACAGTTCTTGCTTTGCACAGAGGTATATGTGATATATCCTGCACCTTATTCGATGAGGAAAGGACCGAGATCCCTTCACCGGGTGTGACTCCTTTAGCAATAACTGCCAGATGCTACACACTCGGTTTGTCTTTTGATTGCTTTTAAGAGTTTTTTCTTTGCACAGTGATATATATGATATATCCCGCACCTTATTCGATGAGGAAAGGGCCGACGATCCCTTCACCAGGAGTGACCCCTTTAGCAAAACTAGAAAAGCCTCGAAAACACTCCATTTCAAAATCATTTGATTCTACAACGATATCAAGTTCATTACGCAATAGGTTTTCAGAAAAACCTGTCGTAGCCCTCCGTCATTTCAGATAAGTTGTATATAGTATTCATGCTACATTTGTTGGCTTTCGTCAAGGTATAGTGTGCGGTAGCTATATGCTGCTTATCTGCTGCATATAATGCGATTGGATTAGGGTAGTCATGCGGCTTTGTTGGCTTTCGTCAAGGGTCGTGCGGGTGGGTTTAATTCAATCAAGAAATGTACGGGTTGAACTTGACTAGCGGGCTATGGTTTGTTGGCTTTCGTCAAGGTCATAGCACGTTAGGGGCAAAATATTATCGGGAATTTCAAGAGTTGAAATTTGCAATGAGATTGCATACCTTCTATGAGATAGTTGGATCCCGATACCCACTGCGAGTAATTGTTACTCCTGGGAGAGTTTTACACATTACAATTAGCCGATCAAGTAGGTGTCTAGAAAGGTGTCAACGGGGTTACGCCTCTGGGAAAACGAGGTTTACATTAATTAGGTCCGTGCGAAAGCACGGGGCACCTCCCTCAAAGTACCGACACTGGCCTGGCTGAAAGATTGGAAAACTTGTAGCGTATAATTAATCCCGGCTAGTCTTTCCTTTTAGGGTTTGAAGGAAGATTTGATAAAAAACAGTGGGAGCCATCCTGATTAGATTTAATAAAAACCAATCTGATCTTGCCAGAGCGCACGTTAAGTGTTTTCATCTCTCTCTCTCCAGGTAGCGACCATATCACGCCTTAATCAAGATAATAATACGGATTATTGACCGAACCCGCTTGTTATACTGAGCTGGGGAACGTTGGTCCCGCTCTAACTTATAATTGTTATAAGACCGAGCAGGAAATAGGGGAATACCAGATTTCCCGTGCCGCCCAAACGAAGAAAGTGCATGCTGATGCATCATCTTCGGGTGTGTTCATTATAAAGAACTATTTCTCAGTATCCTCTACGTCCTGGGTATTAGATACCGGATCAGGATCCTGCAAATGTAATCCGTTACATAGGCTACAGAAAGGTAAAGAACTGAGAACGGGTGATAAGTTTCATGAGGCAGAAAACGGGGCAAGTGTTGCAGCCAAGTCTGTTGGTCACTGTCACCCTGTATTACAATACATTGATTATGAACAAATGCTATTAGATACCGAACCTAATATACAAAATCATATCAGTCTTTTTATTAGTAAAGAAATGATAAAATTTTGTATTGTTGGATAATGTTTTGAACATTTCCTATATCAAAAGTTGATCGGTTCAGGCACGTTATCTAAAAGCATTGACGTTCTAAATCAAACTACAGTTCTTAGTATACGGATCACACACAAGAGGAAGAGTTCAGAATTGAACGATTCCTTCTTGAGGTATTGTAGACTAGGTCAAATCAATGTGACCCAACTAGCTAGAGTTACATAAAGATGCATATTTAAATTAGTTTGAATTTACATCTTGTGAAACTCGCCAGTCATGTCACAAAGATAAGATGACCATAGCTCCGTTTACTGGAAACAGAGAAAGAGTTAATGAACTCATGGGATGATACATGTTGATGTATGTAGGTCCCCTGTCTACACAAGCCAAGACCGGTTCTTTGTACTTCATTACATTCTCTGATGATCTCTTTAGATTCAGACATATGTTCTTGTTGAAAAACAAGTCCGAACCTATTGAGATATTCACAGAATATAAGTTAGAAGTAGAGAACCAATACGGGTATAAGTATTATGTCCTTTGATGAGATCAAGGAGGAGAATACTTGAGCATGGAATCCCTGGACTATTCTAAAGGAGAATGAGATTCTCTCTCAGCATTAATCCTCCGGATACACCATAGCACGATGGTATATCGGGGCGGAGCAATCACACCCTATATGATAAGGTGTGCTCTATGATGAGTACTACTGAGTTACCTATTTCCTTTTTGGAAATTATGCACTTGAGAAGCTGCATACCTATTGAATTAGGTTCGAATCAAATCAGTTGCCTACCACTTTATATGTGATATGGAAAGGGAAGAGCCCATATCTTAAGTTAGTTAAGATTTGGGGTTGTCCGGCCTATGTCTAAAAGCAAAAATCCGGACAATATCAAGGCAAGGCCTGTTGTGTAGAACTGGAAAGGTTCCAGCTATACAAACTACAGCAGGTGATTTGGTAGAACCAAAGGATTCAGTAGATTCCAACGAACCTCAGCCTCTCCGCCGATTTAGTAGGGTTCCTCATCCACCTGAGAGATACTTCGGTTTCTCGATGACAGTGGGAGCGAGGATTGCATCATGAGATAATGACCCAACTAGTTTCGAGCAGGCCATCGAGAGTAATGACTCTGTAAGAATGGCTGGATGCTTAGCGATCTGAGATGGAATCCATGTACACCAACAAAGTATGGACTTTGGTTGATATATCTGAAGGGTTAAGTCCCCATCAGGAGCAAGTATATCTTGAGAAGATTACTTGGTGTACTTGGAAAAGTTGAGACTTTCAAAGCTAGACTTGTTAAAGGTTTGCATCATTGACCAGGTATGGATTTTGTTGAAACCTTTTCTAAGTAGCTATGCGTAAGTCCATCCGGATCCTACTTGCCACGACTACATACCATGACTACGATATCTGGCGGTTGAGTGTCATGACTGCTTTTCTAAATGATGTTTTAGAAGAGAGAGTCTATAAGTACAAAGTCAGAGGGCTTCGTAAACAGTAGGAGCAGCGGAAACGTGTACAAGATGCTTTATAGGATAAAGCAGGCATCGCGGAGTTGGAACATCTGTTTTGATGTAGTAGTCAAATAGTTTGACTTCATCAAAATGGTAGATGAACCTTGTATATACAAAAAAGGTAGTAGGGAGTATGGTGGTGATCCTCGTAGAGTACGTGGATGACATACTCTTGATAGGGAAGGAGTTTCCTATGCTACGCTCGATCAATCTCCGCTTATCACTATAATTCTCCACATAGGATCAAACTGATACCTATTAAATCCTTAGTTTTGGATCTATGAGATAGATCTAAATGGATGTTAGGATTCTCACTAATTGTAGTGAGATGGTATCAATCGATCCTGTGGAGAATCACTGGAAAGGTTCCGGGGTGATAAGGACGACTGAATGTCAGTCACAGGCACTGTCTTTACCCTCAGTAAAGGGACGGTATGTTGGAAGAGTTCCAAGCTAGATACCGTGACATACTAGACGATAAAGGCAAGATACATCGCTACTTAAGATGCTACCAAAGAGGATGTTTGGGTGTATATTGGTTCATGAGATGAACTACGTTCCTACCATTGTGAGACAATGGATTTGTGGCTTATGCCAAGGAACGCCGGTCCCATCAGTGATCCATACATATTCTAAGGCAGTGTCACCTGATCATGGAGATGGTTGATCTCCAAGGGATCAAGGTCAGGAGAGTAGACGCAGAGGACAACACGGCGGATCCACTCACAAAGGCCTTTTCCCTGAGAGAGACTTTCATGGGATGGTTGAGTATGAGATACTACAACCACTGCTATCAGATGGCCCTAGTGCAAGTGGGAGATTGTTAGTTATATGTATGCCCTAGAGGCCATTACTATACATAGGATGTATATTGTAGTGGATGCTTGGACATATATAGGGAGGACTTTCTTGCTCGACATACTAATATGCTATCTGGTTACTCTTTACCTTAACGTGTATATTGATTGTCTCTCTGTTACATGTTGGTAAAGCCTTTAGGATGTGTACTTGACTATCTGGACTATGATGCGGATCAAACTAGTGGGGACATGGTAGTCCATAAGTACATCCTTCAAGGTCCCTAGTCGTGGGTGTATCGAGATGGGGCATCGATATACCAGAGTAGACTAGCGTATACCTTCTCGACCCATACAGATGGGCGATGGATGATCCCATATCCATTGGTGTTTGACATCAGAGATGATATACGGGTGCTCATTGGAGACTGGGTACACTTGACGGACTCGCCGAGAACTCCCAGATGGTATTATACCTTACGTCAGATGGCAGTTCTTTGGTGACACTGGTACAGAGTAGTCTGTTGACCCAAGATCGTCATAGAGTCTTGTATGATTCCCACTGTGCTTTGATTTCCACCTTACCATGTCCAAGAGGGCGTGCAAAACGGTGGTTTTTGGGTACAGTCCCGAATCACATCGAGGCAATGATCGATAGGAGGGGATTCGTCTCTCCCGGTATAGGGAGTTGATGTTGCGCTGTGTTCGATTGGCTATAACCGGAAATCCCTGGCCAGGGTTGCTGAGATTTACTGGTAAGTGTTACCTGTAGTTTCTCGAACAGTTATAGACCTCATATCTGTAGGGTTCCTAGGCACCCTAATGAGGTCTCACAAGGCATCGAACATGCCATTTTCAAAAATTCTAGGTGCCGAGAGACCCGACTACGGATCGTTTGCTAGAAATCTAGGCGAAAAAGTAAACTAGTTAACACTTAACTAAGAGATACGGAAATACAACCTTTGTAGATCCATTTGTCCACCTCCATAGCTCCATGAAGAAGTCCTCTCCGCTGTCCAAATCAAGATCCGGGCTTTAGCGTCGGCTTCATCGGAGAATGGACGGGCTAGGTCATCGATGTCCATGCCGAAGATGATCTACGTCAAGGCATCGCTAAATCAAGCTCCGACTTCACCAAGTCAAAAAACTTGTGAAGAAAACACACTCTACTACTTGGCAAGAGGTAGAGGATGAAGAAATATGAAGTGGGTAGACTTTAGAATTGGATTTCTCAATCATCAATCCACCATTGATGACCTCAAGCTTCTTCAAAAAAGAAGATGAAGAAGAAGAAGAAGAAAGAATTATGATCAGTCTTAAAGAATAATTAAAAAACCATTCTTATCATAATTCTCACCATGGTTAGGTGTAGAGAATTAACTTGAGTTAATTGAATTGGTTAGGGTTAAGCATGAGACAAAATGGTAACTAAGTCAAAAGTTCATGAAGCTTCATGAAAGAAAACAAAAGAAAGCCACCATTCTATTTTATGCATTTTATTTTCCAAAAAGAATAAATAGATAAATAAATGAATAAAGAAATAGTAAACCCTAACCATTTCATTAACCAAGGTTTAATTCTTTACACTTAACCAAAAGGCATGTATCATCAAACATGATACAAGCAAGTGCACAAAATCATATCGCATATGCAATGCACACATCCAAGTGACAAAATCCATTTAAAGTGAACCGATACTAGTTAATGCAAAGTAATATATCAAATATATAATTATACATTAAATCATTAAATCAACACTTGATTCAATGATCCGGTCATGTCGCACATAACCGACTGGTATCATTAGTAACATCTTATCGAATCAACACTTGATCCGATAACCCGGCTATATCGCATATAACCGATCAATGTCACATCGCGAGAATCAAATACAGTATCACATACTCGTATTATTCTCGGTCCCGCACATATCTCATATGCGCTCCTATTTCGTTTCGCTTGAGCCAGGAAACCTCTATGTAAGACTCTAAAGACTCGTCAATACGCCGGCAGCAGGTGATGATCATATCAAACACCCACAAGCCGCAAGCGGTCTGCTAAACGTAACGGCCACCCGGGTATTGAGCGATCAGAAGATCGACGAGCCAGCCCGCTCATACTCCTGTGAATCCAACCAGTAACACTACCGTACAGTCCGGTCTGATCGTCTGATATGTCGCATATCTCGCCTAGGGGTGGTAAACGTCAGACCCCAATAGCTCGATAAGTCGTGTCGATATGAGGTCTATAACTGTTCGAGAAACTACTGGTAACACTTACCAGTAAATCTCAGCAACCCTGGCCAGGGATTTCCTGTTATAGCCAATCGAACACAGCGCAACATCAACCCCCTATACCGGGAGAGACGAATCCCCTCCTATCGCTCATTGCCTCCATGTGATTCGGGACTGTACCCAAAAACCACCGTTTTGCACGCCCTCTTGGACGTGGTAAGATGGAAATCAAAGCACAGTGGGAACCACACAAGACTCTATGACGATCTCGGGTCAACAGACTACTCTGTACCAGTGTCACCAGAGAACTGCCATCTGACGTGAGGTATAATACCATCTGGGAGTTCTCGGCGAGTCCGTCCAGTGTACCCAGTCTCTACTGAGCACCCGTATATCATCTCTGATGTCAAACACCAATGGATATGGGATCATCCATCGCCCATCTGTATGGATCGAGAAGGTATACGCTAGTCTACTCTGGTATATCGATGCCCCATCTCGATACACCCACGACTAGGGACTTTGAAGGATGTACTTATGGACTACCATGTCCCCACTAGTATGATCCGCATCATAGTCCAGGTAGTCAAGCACTCATCCTAAGGGCTTTACCAACATGTAACAGAGAGACTATCAGTGTACACGTTAAGGTAAAGATCAACCAGATAGCATACTATCATGTCGAGCAAGAAAGTCCTCCCTATATATGTCCCAGCATCCACTACAATATACATTCTATGTATAGTAATGGCCTCTAGGGCATACATATAACTAACAATCTCCCACTTGCACTAGGGCCATCTGTAGCAGTGGTTGCAGTATCTCATACTCAACCATCCCATAAAAATCTGTCTCTGGGAACAGGCTTTTGTGAGTGGATCCGCTGTGTTGTCCTCTGAGTCTACTCTCCTTACCTCGATCTCCTTTGGAGATCAACCATCTCCATGATCAGGTGATACTGCCTTAGAATATGTCTGGATCACTGATTGGACCGGCGTTCCTTGGCATAAGCCACAACTCCATTGTCACACAATGGGAGGAACGTAGTTCATCTCATGAACCAATATACACCCAGACTGCCTCTATGGTAGCATCTTTAGTAGCGATGTATTCAGCCTTTATCGTCTAGTATGCCACGGTATCTAGCTTGGAACTCTTCCAACATACCGTCCCTTTACTGAGGGTAAAGACAATGCCTGTGACTGACATTCAGTCGTCTTTATCACCCTGGAACCCTTCCAGTGATTCTCCCCAGGATCGGTTGATACCGTCTCACTACATCTAGTGAGAATTCTAACATCCATTTAGATCTATCTCATAGATCCAAAACCCAGGATTTAGTAGGTATCATTTTGATCCTATTGGAGAATCCTTGTGATAAGCGGAGATTGATCGAGCGTAGCATAGGAAACTCCTTCCCTATCAAGAGTATGTCATCCACGTACTCTACGAGGATCGTCACCATACTCCCTACTACCTTTTTGTTTATACAAGGTTCATCTACCATTTTGATGATGTCAAACTCTTTGACTAATCCATCAAAACAGATGTTCCAACTCCGCGATGCCTGCTTTATCCTATAAAGCATCTTGCACACGTTTCCGCTGCTCCCACTGTCTACGAGGCCCTCTGGCTGTGTACTTATAGACGTTCTCTTCTAAAACATCATTTAGAAAAGCAGTCATGGCACCCAACCGCCAGATATCGTAGTCATGGTATGTAGCCGTGGCAAGTAGGATCTGGATGGACTTAAGCATAGCCACTTACAAAAAGTTTCATCATGATCCACACCTGGTCAATGATGCAAACCTTTAACAAGTCTAGCTTTGAAAGTCTCAACCTTTCCATGTACACCAAGTAATCTTCTCAAGATATACTTGCTCCTGATGGGGATTTAACCCTTCAGATATAGCAACCAAAGTCCATACTTTGTTGGTGTATAAGGATTCCATCTCAGATCGCTAAGCATCCAGCCATTCTTATAGAGTCTTACTCTTGATGGCCCGCTCGAAGCTAGTTGGGTCATCATCTCATGATGCAATCCTCGCTCCCACTGTCATAGAGAAACCGAAGTAACTCTTAGGTGGGTGAGGAACCCTACTAGATCGGAGGAGAGGCTGAGGTTCGTTGGAATCTACTGAATCCTTTGGTTCTACCAAATCATCAGCTGCAGTTTGTATGGCTGGATCATTTCCAGTTCTACATTACAGACCTTGCCTCGAGCTTGTCCGGATTTTGCTTTTAGACATAGGCCGGACAACCCCAAATCTTAACTAGCTTAAGACATGGGCTCTTCCCTTTCCATATCGCATATGAAATGGTAGGCAACTGATTTGATTGGAACCGTATTCAATAGGTATGCATCTTCTCAAGCGCATAACTCCCAAAAAAGGAAATAGGTAACTCAGTAGTACTCATCATAGAGAACACCATATCATATAGGGTGTGATTGCTCCGCCCCGATATACCATCGTGCCATGGTGTATACGGAGGAGTAATGCTGAGAGAGAATCTCATTCTCCTTTAGAATAGTCCAAGAATTTCGTGCTCAAGTATTCTCCTCCTTGATCTCATCAAAGGACATAATACTTTTACCCGTATTTTGGTTCTCTACTTCTAACTTATATTCTGTGAATATCTCAAAAGGTTCGAACTTGTGTTTCAACTGGAACATATGTCTGAATCTTGAGAGATTATCAGAGAATGTAATGAAGTATAAAGAACCAGTTCTGGCATGTGTAGACAGGGGACCTACATACATCAACATGTATCATCCCAAGAGTTCACTAACTCTTTCTCTGTTTCCAATAAACGGAGCTATGGTCATTATATCTTTGTGACATGACTGGCAAGTTTCACAAGATGTAAATTCAAACTGATTTAAATATGCATCTATATGTAACTTTAGCTAGTCAGGTCGCATTGATATGACCTAGTCTACAATGCCTCAAGAAGGATTCGTTCATTTTTGAACTCTTCCTCTTGTGTGTGTTCCATATACTAAGAACTGTAATTTGATTTAGAACATCAATGCTTTTAGATAACGTGCCTGAACCGATCAACTTTTGATATAGGAAATGTTCAAAACATTATCCAACAATACAAAATTTTATCGTTTCTTTACTAATAAAGAGACAGATATGATTTTGTATATCAGGTTCGGTATCTAATAACATTCGTTCAGAATCAATGTATTTGGAATACAGGGTGACAGTGAACAGCAGACTTAGCTGCAACACTTGCCCCATTTTCTGCCTCATGAAACTTATCACCCGTTCTCAGTTCTCTACCTTTCTGTAGCCCTATGTAACAGATTACATATCTGGGATCCTGATCTGGTATCACATACCCAGGACGTAAAGGATACTGAGAAACAGTTCTTTATAATGAACATACCCGAAGATGATGCATCAGCATGCACTCTCTTCGTTTGGGCGGCAGGGGAATTCTGGTATTCCCCAATTTCCTGCTCGGTCTTATAACAATTATAAGTTGGAGCGGGACCAACGTTCCCCAGCTCAGTATAACAAGCGGGTTCGGTCAATATCCGTATTATTATCTTGATTAAGGCATGATATGGTCGCTACCTGGAGAGAGAGAGAAGAAAACACTCAGCGTGCGCTCTTGCAAGAATAGATTGGTTATTATTTTATCTAATCAGGATGGCTCCCACTGCTTTTTATCAAATCTTCCTTCAAACCCTAAAAGGAAAGACCAGCCGGGATTAATTACACACTACAAGTTCGCCAATCTTTCAGCCAGGCCAGTGTCGGTACTTTGAGGGAGGTCCCCCGTGCTTTCGCACGAACCTAATTAATGTAAACCTCGTTTTCCCATAGGCGTAACCCCGTTGACACCTTTCTAGACACCTACTTGATCGGCTAATTGTAATATGTAAAACTCTTCCAGGAGTAACTCTTACTCGCAGTGGGTATCGGGATCCAACTATCTCATAGAAGGTATGCAATCTCATTGCAAATTCCAACACTTGAAATTCCCGATAATATTTTGCCCCTAGCGTCCTATGACCTTGACGCAGGCCAACAAACCATAGTCCGCTAGTCAAGTTCAACCCGTCATTTCCTGATTGAATTAAACCCACCCGCACGACCGTTGACGCAGGCCAACAAAGTTGCACGACTACCCTAATCCAATCACATCATATGCTTATGCAGATAAGCACCAGTTAGCTACCGCACACTACGCCTTGACGCAGGCCAACAAACGTAGCACGAATACTAACTACTACTTATCTGAAATGACGGAGGGCTACGACAGGTTTTTCTGAAAACCTATTGCGTAATGAACTTGATATCGTTGTAGAATCAAATGATTTTAAAATGGAGTGCTTTTGAGGCTTTTCTAGTTTTGCTAAAGGAGTCACTCCCGGTGAAGGGATCGTCGGTCCTTTCCTAGTCGAATGAGGTGCGGGATATATCATATATATCACTGTGCAAAGCAAAAACACTTAAAAGCAATCAAAAGACAAACCGAGTGTGTAGCATCTGCCAGTTATTGCTAAAGGAGTCACTCCCGGTGAAGGGATCTCGGTCCTTTCCTTATCGAATAAGGTGCAGGATATATCATATAAACCGCTGTGCAAGGCAAGAACTGTAGCTACCTGTTTTATTTTGAAATTCGATTCTACAACATCTTAGGTTTCTTTAATTTCATTAATCACATTAATGAAGTCCCATCATTTAAGTACCTAAACATCACAGATAAATACAACGTACACTTATGCCATCCGCATTCGCCTCGATGTCCCCTCGTGCACCGTTAGGTTAGGTAACTAACGACAGAGCGGGGCAGGGCTAGCGCGGGTGTAAAACATAAGTAACGTCTATATAATATATCATATATACTATATACTGTATCTATCACAGAACATCACATGATCACATCACAGATATCGCAGCAGAAGAAACATATGAAATATTGGATATACTAGGACGTCCGTGTTTTCAATACGAGCCAGTATAAAACACGGATTCCACGGTCGTGATGAATAGCCAAACCCACACCCCTAGACCCTCTACGAGAGCGGCAAGCAACCCTACCAATTCTAGGGTTAGGAGACCCGGACTCGACTCCTCGAGTTGGTCTCCCACTGGACCCCAGAACCCGGTTACTTGTGCCCTCTTCCTTGGGTCTATCCTAGTGCGGAAAAGTAAATAATATACAAAAGGTGACAACTTCCGCAACCTGGAAGTGCCCCAATAAAAGAATATTACATACAAGTTTTTACATGAATGAAAATGAAAAACACTCATCTCACATAAAAAACCCCGGCTATTAAAACACGACGATCCAATATAACATATCCAGCAACACATAACATCACATGTCATCAACGTAAGTAAATATGCGCATCCCAATTGTCGTTGACATATAGCAACGAAACCGGCGATATCACATTTTACACTTACGGTCACAGAAAAGAAAGTGTAAAACTACAACAGTTGGAATCCGCAACCACCTCAGACATCGCATGCCTGACCAAATGAATTCCTTAGACATCGCATGCCTAACAATTATAAACCCCGCATTTTAGTCTCATTATCGAAAACACTTTTCAATATCAAGTCGGGCAATTCAACAAGATTCCCGAAAAACTGATCGAATGCTCGTCGCAAACTTCAGTAGGCGGCCGCACCCCCGATGCCGTCGACGAAGTGCACCAAGGCGGAACACCGCTGCCGCGAGCACCCGAACGGATGCTTTCGGCGACGGGGTTCTCCTACAGTCACTTGGTCGGGGCCATGGAGTGAGGCTGTCTATTAAGTTTATCGGCGAGCATCCGCGTACGCTACGTGATTGCGACGGACTTTTGATCACATCAAAATTCCGTGGCAACCGATCAAGTGAGACTAAAGTGCTATGTTTATAACATTCATTCAGTTATCTCATAACTTCTTGTGAATTCCAATTATTGTATCCCATTCCGGATAAATAGAAAATGTCAAACTTTCCGATCGAACAATCGAACACCCAAGTTTTCCCGATACAGATCAACACATGAAACATGAGTCCAACAACATTCAGTTCGTGCCTCAGTACCAACGGTCCAGCCGTAGAAGGGTCAAGCCAACGCCTCACATGTGGCACGCCGTACTGCCCCAAACCCGAAGGTTCAAAGGGCAGTTCAAGACGGTCACATAATCGAGTTAAGGTTTGTTGTCTTCTAGAGGGACCATCGCGTTACTTGCACTACTTAGAACGTCGTTAAACTACGGAAAAATCCAACACTTGGAAATTTCCCGACAGGGAAAAATTGGGTATTTATATCCGGTCGAACTTTTTTAACATATTCTAAAAATTATCCGGAAAGCCACACAGACAAAATTTGATACCCCGATCGAAACACCGAATCCCCAAAACAAATCCAGAAAATTCAACTCTTGAAAAAATATTAAAAATACCCATGAAAACCAGAACCACTAAATAGGAGTTGCTGTGCAAATAAAATGGGGAAATGAGACCATTAGGCCGCGGAACCGCCGCACGAGCCATGCTCGTGCCGCGGATCCGCGGCTGTTCAATGGAATTGGCTCATCAAACTTCACCGTAACTCTTAGATATCCCTGCTGGTTTTTCTGCATATTTTTAATGTTGAAAAATCCACGTTTTTAGAAAAAGTCCAGAGAGCAATTTTTTGGGTCGGGTTTCGGTTCGATCGGGTTTCAAATTCCGTCTGGACTTCGCCTAAGGCTCTAGCTAGGCTCTGCTACCACTGTAGGGTTCCTAGGCACCATAATGAGGTCTCACAAGGCATCAAACATGCCATTTTCAAAAATTCTAGGTGCCGAGAGACCCGACTACGGATCATTTGCTAGAAATCTAGGCGAAAAAGTAAACTAGTTAACACTTAACTAAGAGATACGGAAATACAACCTTTGTAGATCCGTTTGTCCACCTCCATAGCTCCATGAAGAAGTCCTCTCCGCTGTCCAAATCAAGATCCGAGCTCTAGCGTCGGCTTCATCGGAGAATGGACGGGCTAGGTCATCGATGTCCATGCCGAAGATGTTCTACGTCGAGGCATCGCTAAATCAGGCTCCGACTTCACCAAGTAAAAAAACTTGTGAAGAAAACACACTCTACTACTTGGCAAGAGGTAGAGGATGAAGAAATAGGAAGTGGGTAGACTTTAGAATTGGATTTCTCACTCAAATCATCAATCCACCATTGATGACCTCAAGCTTCTTCAAAGAAGAAGATGAAGAAGAAGAAGAAGAAGAAAGAATTATGATCAGTCTTAAAGAATAATTAAAAAACCATTCTTATCATAATTCTCACCATGGTTAGGTGTAGAGAATTAACTTGAGTTAATTGAATTGGTTAGGGTTAAGCATGAGACAAAATGGTGACTAAGTCAAAAGTTCATGAAGCTTCATGAAAGAAAACAAAAGAAAGCCACCATTCTATTTTATGCATTTTATTTTCCAAAAAGAATAAATAGATAAATAAATGAATAAGGAAATAGTAAACCCTAACCATTTCATTAACCAAGGTTTAATTCTTTACACTTAACCAAAAGGCATGTATCATCAAACATGATACAAGCAAGTGCACAAAATCATATCGCATATGCAATGCGCACATCCGAGTGAGAAAATCCATTTAAAGTGAACCGATACTAGTTAATGCAAAGTAATATATCAAATATATAATTATACATTAAATCATTAAATCAACACTTGATTCAATGATCCGGTCATGTCGCACATAACCGACTGGTATCATTAGTAACATCTTATCGAATCAACACTTGATCCGATAACCCGGCTATATCGCATATAACCGATCAATGTCACATCGCGAGAATCGAATACAGTATCACATACTCGTATTATTCTCGGTCCCGCACATATCTCATATGCGCTCCTATTTCGTTTCGCTTGAGCCAGGAAACCTCTGTGTAGGACTCTTAAGACTCGTCAATACGCCGGCAGCAGGTGATGATCATATCAAACACCCACAAGCCGCAAGCGGTCTGCTAAACATAACGGCCACCCGGGTATTGAGTGATCAGAAGATCGACGAGCAAGCCCGCTCATACTCCTGTGAATCCAACCAGTAACACTACCGTACAGTCCGGTCTGATCGTCTGATATGTCGCATATCTCGCCTAGGGGTGGTAAACGTCAGACCCCAATAGCTCGATAAGTCATGTCGATATGAGGTCTATAACTGTTCGAGAAACTACTGGTAACACTTACCAGTAAATCTCAGCAACCCTGGCCAGGGATTTCCTGTTATAGCCAATCGAACACAGCGCAACATCAACCCCCTATACCGGGAGAGACGGATCCCCTCCTATCGCTCATTGCCTCCATGTGATTCGGGACTGTACCCAAAAACCACCGCTTTGCATGCCCTCTTGGACGTGGTAAGATGGAAATCAAAGCACAGTGGGAACCACACAAGACTCTATGACGATCTCGGGTCAACAGACTACTCTGTACCAGTGTCACCAGAGAACTGCCATCTGACGTGAGGTATAATACCATCTGGGAGTTCTCGGCGAGTCCGTCCAGTGTACCCAGTCTCTACTGAGCACCCGTATATCATCTCTGATGTCAAACACCAATGGATATGGGATCATCCATCGCCCATCTGTATGGATCGAGAAGGTATACGCTAGTCTACTCTGGTATATCGATGCCCCGTCTCGATACACCCACGACTAGGGACTTTGAAGGATGTACTTATGGACTACCATGTCCCCACTAGTATGATCCGCATCATAGTCCAGGTAGTCAAGCACTCATCCTAAGGGCTATACCAACATGTAACAGAGAGACTATCAGTGTACACGTTAAGGTAAAGATCAACCAGATAACATACTATCATGTCGAGCAAGAAAGTCCTCCCTATATATGTCCCATTATCCACTACAATATACATCCTATGTATAGTAATGGCCTCTAGGGCATACATATAACTAACAATATCGACAAGACTTATCGAACTATTGGGGTCTGACGTTTACCATCCCTAGGCGAGATATGCGACATATCAGACGAATAGACCGGACTGTACGATAAGTGTTACTGGTTGGATTCACAGGAGTGTGAGCGGGTTTGCTCGTCGATCTTCTGATAGCTCAATACCCGGGTGGCCGTTACGTTTAGCAGACCGCTTGCGGCTTGTGGGTGTTTGATATGATCATCACCTGCTGCCGGCGTATTGACGAGTCTTTAGAGTCCTACACAGAGGTTTCCTGGCTCAAGCGAAACGAAATAGGAGCGCATATGAGATATGTGCGGGACCGAGAATAATGCGTGTATGTGATACCGTATTCTATTCTCGCGATGAATGTATCGATTTGTTGTATGCGATATAACCTAGTTATCGAATCGAGGATTGATTCGATATATCGATACATTGGATATTAGTCGGTCATATGCGATATGACCGGATCATTGAATCGAGTGTTGATTTAATGATTTAATGTATAATTATATATTTGATATATTACTTTGCATTAACTAGTATTGGTTCACTTTAAAAGGATTTTCTCACTTGATGTGCACATTGTATATGTGATATATTTTTGTGTGCACTTGATTGTATCATGTTTGATGATACAAGCTAACTTGAGTTTGTGTAAAGATTAAATCATGGCTGTGTAATGGTTAGGGTTTTGATTTTATTAACTATTTATTTATTTCATTTTGGCTTAAGATAAAAATGGTGGCTTTCTTTGGATTTTATTGAAGCTTCATGAAGCTTTGAACAAGTCCACCATTTTTGTCTCATGCTTAACCCTAACCATTCCATCTAACCATGGTCTATTCTCTACACCTAATCATGGTTGCCATATGATAAGTATTGATTTTATTTCTATTTTGAAAATAACTTATCATATTCTTTCTTCATCTTCTTCATCTTCAACAATGAAGATAGCTTGCCTCCATCAATGGCAACTAGCCAAAATGAGTGAGAAATCCAATTCTAAAGTGAACCCACTTCCTATTTCTTCATCCTCTACCTCTTGCTAAGTAGTATAGGGTGTTTTCTTCACAATTTTCATGACTTGGTGAAGTTGGAGCTTGATCTTGTGTTGCCTCTACGTAGATCATCTTCGGCATCGAAGTCGACGACCTAGCCCGCCCTTTTCTCCGATGAAGCCGACGCTAGAGCCTGGGATCCGATCATCGCAGCGAGGGGACTTCATCACGGAGCTATGGAGGTAGAGGACCGGATCTACAAAGGTTGTATTTCCGTTCATTTAGTTAAGTTGTTAACTAGTTGCTCGCATCACCTATAAATCTAGTTAACGATCCGTATTAGGGTTTGTAGGCACATGGAAAATTTGAAATTGGCATGGTTGATGCCTTGTGAGACCTCATTAGTATGCCTAGGAACCCTACAACCACGGCTCAAAGGAGTCGTGCAAACAGGTAGTTTTTAGGTGCAGTCCCGAAGCACTTGGAGGCAGTGACAGTTAGACAGGATTCGTCTCTCCCGGTATTGGGGGTTGACATCGCGCTGTGTCCAGGAGAGCCATTACACGAGTAGTCCCTGGCCAGGGCAAGCGAGATATACTGGTAGGTTTCCAGTGTTATCTCAGGGTGTTCTGGGCTACACTCCGACACGACTTGTACCGCTATTAGGGGACTGACGTTCACCGCCCCCCTAGGCCCGCCATGCGATGTATCAGACGAACAGACCGGACTGTACGGAGACTGTCACATACAGGCTAAGTAGGAGTTCAGATGGGGTTCACCTCGTCAGTCTTCTTATCGACATCTACCTGGGGACCGTTACGTACAGCTAGTGCTGCTTGCGGTCTGTGGTTAAAACCACTGCCAGCGTAGTGTCGAGTCTTTAGAGTCCCACACAGAGAGCTATTCGCCTTTAGGCAAAATGAGTAGAGGTCGCATGGTTTTGCGACAGGGTTCGTTCACATCCGCGCACTTGTGCACGTTTCTGTCCGGACAGCTTATACTAGCGGGCTTTGGTTTAAGCCGGATCCTAGTATAGGATTTGGGATTGGTTTTATCTCTTTGTATTTGTGTTCCTCGGATCACGAATACGGGTGCGTATACACAGTTGCTTGAGACAGAGGGAGAGGACTTTGATTAGGGTTAATGACCATTGTCCTTTTATTAACCCTAATGCTTATGTGTGTATTATGGTTAATTGATATTAGTTTAATAATTGTGCATGGTTATAGTTGTTGACCATTTGACATTCTTGACTTGTTGACCTAGGTTGACACTTTGACCATCATCATTTCGTGTGGAAGATGCTCTTTGATCCTTGCAATTTGCATTAAAAATGAAATGATAATGGTCATGTCTTGATAAACCATGACAATTATCTAGCTAATTATCAATTTATAATAATTCACACATATATGTGAGAATGGTTGTTTTATTCTCTCATTCTATCATTTACTTTCTCTCTCTTGTTCTTCCTCTCCCTCAAGCTCTCCCCTCTCATGTGTTAAGAAACACTTGAGCTTGAGAAAAAGCTCTTCTTGATAATCTCTACTCTCATCTAGGGTTCTAGGATTAGCACTTCTTGCACCCTAGTTACTTCTAAGTTGGAGTTGAAGCCAAAGATTGAGGCTTTCGGGTGGATCTTTCTTCGGCATAAGAAGACGACAAAGGTGACCTCTTTCTACTACTCCAAGGAGCAAGGAGAGAAGGACATAAAGCCCTAGGTATAACCATTCCACCCTTAGCAAGTTTCTAGTTAGCTTTAGCTTGTTTTTGTTTAGCAAAGATCCTTCTTTGTCTAGTCCATGTTGCCTAAAGTGATAAAAATTTGATTTTTATTCTTTTTTCCGCCTCCCCGCAAGCACCGGGGTGGGCAACGTTGACTTACAGTGGTATCAGAGCCGGGTTAAACATAAACTAGCTTGGTTGTAAAGTGTATGGAAGTTCAATCGGAAAAAATCGCAAAACCGAGTTTTCAAAACCCTAACTTTCTGTTAAATTTTTTTCTGTGCAAAACAAAATAAATCTCCAAAAATCATCTCAGGGTTTCGTGAAGAAAGCCACCAAAAACAATCCAGTGACTCGCTCAAAGAGCCGCGGTTCCGCGGCAATAGCAAGCTATTGCCGCGCAACAGCGGCCGTTTTGGCTCGGCTCTGGGTCGAGTTTGGTGCGGTGTTCTTCTGTCATGGTTTTGGGATTTTTAAGATGGTTTATATGTGCCCAGGTTTTCCAGAAAAGAAATTTGTTTTTGGGGGCCTATAAATCCGTATTTTTTATCGAACTTCAATAGACTTTGACTAAAGGGTTATATCTATGATGTTTATATGTATTCAACGTCGGCTAATCGCTATATGTCGATTAGTCGGGGTTATACATATCCGTGATCTGTGTTTGATGATGGTATGTGTATATGAATGCGTTGGATTGTCGCGGGTGAATAGCCGGGGTGGATGTGAGATGAGTGTTTCTTTTTCTTTCATTCATTGTAATATGTAAATTGATGTAATATTATTTGTTTGGCCACACAACCGGGTCGGGGTTGTTGCCGTCATTGTATAATTCTTTTTACTGTTTTTGCTCCTAGGATAGACCCATGAAGGAGGTGCACAAACTACCAGGTATCTCGAAGTGCCGAGTGGCCTACTCACGGTGGTGAGGGAGGTTGCTTCGCTTCGGGTACTTGGCGGGTAGTTTGCCGCACCCGTAGGGGTCTTGGGTGGGGTATTTGGCTATTCACCGCGACCGTGTAATCCGCTTTTCGTTGCAGGCTCGAACGGATCACGGATTCCTAGTATATCCAATGTATTCATCTGTGATCTGTAATGTCCATCATTTCTATATATTTATATATTATAACTATTTAGGCGTTGCTTATGTTTTACAGCCGCGCTAGCCCAGCCCCTGCTCTGTTGTTAGTTAAGTAACCTAACGGGTGATGACGGGGCTCCGTAGCGAATGCGAATGGCATAAGCGTAAGTCATATTTTGGTTGTTTTCTGCAATGGTAGGATTAAATGATGGGACGCATTAAAAGAACTAATGCAAGAAAATAAACCAAGTAAAAGTCGATTGGAACACTTTGAAAACCACTTGGTTCTTTTCAAAACTAAACTTTTAAACGTGGAGCTTGAACCACTCCTTTTAAAAGCTATCTCGTTCCATCGATTATATCAAGTTCACTACGTTCACGGTTTCGCCCAAACCATTCGTAGCCCTCCATCATTTCAGTTAAATATTCGGTAGTATTCAAGCTATGTCTTTTGACCTCACGCCAAGGCATAGTGATTGGTAGCTGCCGGATATTTATCTGTTGCATAGATAGAATGCGTTGGTTTGAGACAGTCGTACTGCCGTTTTAGCCTACTTCAAGGGTAGGTACGGGTAGGTTCAAATTAACCGGGATAATGATGGGAAGAACTTGACATGTGACTTATGACATTTTGACCTCACGCCAAGGTCATAAGAGCATGGGGCAAAAATCCACATCGGGAGTTTCATAAGTACTGAAACTTGCTAGCGCTGCATACCATTTGGAGTGTGATGATTCTGGTAGGATTCCTTCGGTTTTATCACGCGATGATATTTGGATCCCGATCCTACTGTGAGTATATGCTACTCCTCGGGAAAACTCTCACTTAACGATCAATGCTATAAACCTAGTAGGTGTCTAGAAAGGTGTTAGCGGGGCTACGCCCACAGGGAAAAGAGGTTACTTAATTAAGGAACTTCGTGAAAGCGTTGGAAAACCTCCTCGAAGTACCGACACTGGCCTGGCTGAACGGTTAAGCAAGTATTGTACGGTGAGATTGATCCTGACTAATCCTTTCTTTACGGTTTGAGAAGGGATTCGAGAGACAGTGGGAGCCATCCTGTTTAGACAAACTAAAAACCACTCTAAACTTGCAAGAGCATCATGCTAAAGTGTTTCTTTTCTCTCTCCTAATTGCAGCGACCATTCAATATGACCGGACTTAAGTTATTACTAGATAAAAACATATTGACAGGGCCAAACTACAAAGATTGGCTCAGGAATGTCAAGATGGCAATCACTTACGACATGCTGGGGTATCTCCTTACCACCAAAGCTCCCCCTGTCCCATGTCCCAAAACCAGTGTCGTAGATAGGGAAATCTATAAGACCTGGGAAATAAATTGCGCGAAGGCCAAATGCCTCGTACTTGCCTCGATGGACAACGAACATCAGAGGAGGCATGAGAATATGGACCTAGAGTCCATATTTCTTCATACAAAAGAACTGTATGGAGAGCAGTCTCGTATCGCCAGATACGAAGTGTTGAAGAAGTTGTTTTCGGCAAGGTTGGCCGTCGGATCATCGGTAGAGGAACACGTGCTTAAGTTGATTGGCTACATAGAGGAGCTCGCAGAACTTGGGACCACGTTGGAGAATGAGCTCTATACGGACATGATTCTCCAGTCCCTTCCTTCCACTTACGCCCAGTTCATCCTGAACTTCAACTTACAGGAAAAGGAAGTTGAACTTTCAGAGCTCCTCAACATGCTGAGGAGTGCAGAGGGCACCTTACAGAAAAGTAGGGAGACATCCACTTTGTTTGTAGGAGGATCTTCCTATTCTAGGTCCTGGGCGAAAGCCAAGGGCAAGAAGAAGAAAGCCCCCGCCAAACCAAGAGGCGGTGTCAGTAAAGTGGATACGAAGGGAAAAGGAAAAGCAAAAAAGGTAGCGGGTAAGCTGGTGGGGAAGGAGGAATGCTTCTACTGTCACAAAAGTGGTCACTGGAAACAGGATTGCAAGGCTTGGAAGGCCAGAACACAGGATTTGAAGCGAGTTGCGGCTTCAGCTTCAGCTGTGTATGTTATTGAAAACTGTCTATCAATAAACTCTACATCCTGGGTATTGGATACCGGATCAGGATCTCATATCTGTAATTCTTTGCAGGCGTTGAGAAAGCGTAGAGTTTTGAAGGCAGGTGACATGACCCTCAGAGTTGCAAACGGTGCTAGCATGGATGCTGAGGCCATGGGGGACTATCACCTGGGACTGCCAGATGGACACTTTTTGGTTTTGCGTAGTTGTTATTATGTACCAAATGCAACCTGTAATATCATTTCTGTATCTTTATTATCTAAAGAAAGTTATGAATTTGCATTTGTAAGTAATGTAGTGAACATTCACCTTAATCAAGTTTTGATTGGGTCAGGTACATTGAACAACGGTATATACGTATTAAAACAACCATAGATTTTCAATGTCCAGAATACACACAAAAGAAAGTCTCCAGAAATCAATAAAACTTTCTTATGGCATTGTAGACTGGGTCACATCAATGAGAGAAGGTTGACTAAGTTACATGCAGAAGGATATTTGGATCCGTTCGAATATCAATCGTATGCAACTTGTCAATCCTGTCTCAAAGGAAAGATGACAAAGTCTCCGTTCACTGGACACGGAGTAAGAGCGAGCGAGCTCTTGGGACTCGTACACAGCGACGTGTGCGGTCCAATGTCTACACATGCACGAAGCGGTTATTCTTACTTCATTACTTTTACGGATGATTTTTCAAGGTTCGGACATGTCTTCTTAATGAAGCATAAATCCGAAGCTTTTGAGAAATTCCCGGAATACAAGAATGAAGTAGAAAAACAAACAGGCAAAAGTATTAAGGCACTAAGATCTGATCGAGGTGGTGAATACTTGAGTGCCGAGTTCCTGGGTTACTTTAAAGAGAATGGAATTCTCTCTCAGCTTACTCCTCCATACACTCCGCAACATAACGGTGTATCGGAGAGACAGAACCGAACCCTATTGGATATGGTACGGTCCATGATGAGTAATGCTGAGTTGCCGCGATCGTTCTGGGGATATGCGCTAGAAACAGCTGCATACCTTTTGAACCGAGTTCCCACTAAGACTGTGCCTACCACACCATATGAGTTATGGAGTGGGAAGAAACCCTATCTTCAATACTTGAAGATTTGGGGATGTCCACCTTATGTCAAAAAGCAGCATGCGGACAAACTAGAGGCACGCTCAGTACTGTGCAAGTTTGTGGGATACCCAAAGAACTCCAGGGGGTGTCTTTTCTATTACGCAGAGGAACAAAAAGTCCTTGTTTCTCGTAATGCCTATTTTCTGGAACATCAGTTCTTAGAAAAAGAAATAAGTGGGAGCGCAATAGAACTGGAAGAAATTCCAGAACCACAAGCTATTACTGAAAGCTTAGTAGAACCAGAGGGTTCGAAAGATCAGGACATTCCCACGCCACTCCGCATGAGTAGTAGGCAGTCTCATCCGCCCGAGAGATACTACGGTTTTCTCATTGACGGGGATAGAGAGGATTGCATCATAGATTGTGATGAGCCTACTAGTTTCCAGCAAGCCATTCAGAGCGTCGACTCGGTAAAATGGCTGGATGCAATGCGGACCGAAATGGAGTCCATGTACACCAACAAAGTATGGACGTTGGACATTGCTCCAGATGGGGTAAAACCCGTAGGATGCAAGTGGATCTTCAAAAGGAAGATTGATGTAGATGGACAGGTTGAGACCTATAAAGCTAGACTGGTAGCAAAGGGTTTTCGTCAGCGACCTGGTTTGGACTATGACGAAACCTTTTCTCCAGTAGCTATGCTAAAATCCATTCGGATCCTTCTTTCCATTGCTTCCTTCCACGATTATGAGATTTGGCAGATGGACGTAAAGACAGCTTTTCTAAATAGACATTTAGAGGAGTGTGTCTATATGGACCAGCCAGAGGGTTTGCCAGAGTGGGAGCAGCAGAAAGGTGTGCAAGTTGCTTAAGTCCATTTATGGACTAAAGCAGGCATCGTGGAGTTGGAACATCTGTTTTGATGAGACGGTCATGGAATTTGGCTTTATCAAAAATCCAGATGAACCATGCATCTATTGTAGATTTGTAGCGAGAACTGTAGAATTCCTCGTTTTATATGTGGATGACATTCTCTTAATAGGAAATGACATTCCTATGCTACAATCTGTCAAGGGGTTCTTGTCACACAGGTTCTCCATGAAAGACCTGGGTGATGCCTCATACATTCTGGGTATCCGGATCTACCGTGACAGATCCAAGAGGATATTAGGACTTTTGCAGTCTAGGTACATCGACACCATACTGAAGAGATTCAGTATGGAAGATTCCAAGCGCGGTAATCTACCGGCTTGTCACGGGATCACCCTCTCCAAAGAGATGTCTCCCAAGACTGATTTGGAGAGGGATCGCATGTCTATTATACCATACGCTTCTGCGGTAGGCTCTATAATGTATGCGATGTTGTGTACCAGACCGGATGTGGCTTATGCACTGAGTGTGGTAAGCAGGTATCAGTCAAACCCTGGGGAGAAACATTGGATAGCAGTAAAGAACATTCTCAAGTACCTGAGAAGGACTAAGGAGATGTTCTTGGTGTATGGCGGAAAAGACCTTCAGATTGAGGCCTTTGCTGACTCCAGCTTCCAGAGTGACAAGGATGATTCCAAGTCCATGTCGGGTTTTGTCTTTACCCTCAATGGAGGTCCGGTGTGTTGGAAGATTTCCAAACAGGAAACCGTTGCTGACTCGACTATAGAAGCGGAATACATCGCTGCATCTGATGCCGCAAAAGA
>CM057340.1:224392889-224395389 GCA_030015575.1 Agapanthus africanus
CATTTCAAGGTGTTTCCCTCCTAAACTGCAGTTGGCGGGAGGTCCTTGCTTGGCTCATGGTCCCATGGCACGGTGCCGGCACGGTGCCGCGCTGCACCATGCACGGTTCAGCATGGGTGCGGCACCATGGAGAAATTTCGTATGGCCACTGAGAAACTTTGGACCCCCAGGGTCATTTATCGGGGTTTCCCTCCTTGACTATAGCAGGCGGGAGGCGGGAGGTGCATGTCTTGGCTCATTGGCACGCACCAGGCACGGTGCAGCACGCACCAGGCACGGTGCAGCACGCACCAGGCATGGTGCAGCACCGCACCAGGCACGTGCCCGGCACCACGGAGAATTTTTTGTGCCCACAGAGACACTTTGGACCCCCGGGGTCATTTGTAGGGGTTTCCCACCTAGACTATAGCAGGTAGGAGTCGCTCGGTGCATGTATTGGCTCATTGGCATGCACCAGACACGGCGCTGTACCGCACCAGGCACGGTGCTGCACCGCACCCCGCCGTGCCTGGCACCGTGCCCACCGTGCCCGGCACCATGGAGAAATTTTGTATGGCCACAGAGACACTTTGGACCCCCGGGGCCATTTATAGGGGTTTCCCTCCTAAACTATTGTAGGTGGGAGGCGCTCGGTGCATTCTCGGCTAATGGGCATCGTACCAGGCACGGTGCTGTGCCGCACCAAGCACGGGGCTGAACCGCACCAGGCACGGTGCTGCACCGTGCCGTGCCGTGCCCGGCACTATACCTACCGTGCCCGGCACCATGGAGAAATTTTGTATGGCCACAGAGACACTTTGGATCCCCAGGGTCATTTCTAGGGGATTCCCCAGAAAACTATAGTAGGTGGGAGGGGCTTGCTCGGTTCATGCCATGGCTCATGGGCAAGGGCCATGACACGGCGCATGGCATTATGCCAGGCAATGTTTTTGGGACTACGGGAGGGGGACCGGTCCGGGCAACCCGTGGCGTCGTCCGGCGCGGAGACGGTGGTGAGGCCCGCGAATAGTTCGCTGCGGGATCTTGGGCGGCGCGGGCCCCACATCACGGAGGCCAAACCGGGTCCCTTGGGCTCTCATTTTTTGCGGAATTTGCATAAAAAGTCAACACGCGCGCGCGCGTGGGGCTCGACGCAGCGGCTCATTGTTGGCATCTTTCGGCGAGACTTCCGGCGCATGCGACGCCGGATCCATCGGTGCCACGGTGCCGGCGCGGCGCAAGATTGTCCCGCGGGCGCTCACGACTTGATGAATGTCCCTAAAAAAACCCCCACGGGCGTGCCGCGTCGCGATTTACGCGAACTCAAGTCTCGCGCGCGCGGCGGCTCATTGTCGGCTCCATTCGGCGAGAATTCTAGCCCGCGGGGCGGCCCAATCCGTCTGTGGCACGGCGCCGGCACGGAGCGAGACTGCCCCGCGGGCGCTCACGTCTCGAGGAATGTCCCTAAAAATCCCCACACGCGTGCGCGCCCGCCCGCGCCGCGTCGCGATTTATGCGGATTCGCGCCTTCGCGCCTTAGCACTTCGCGCGCGCGCAGGCCTGACGCGGCGGCTCATTGTCGGCTCCGTTCGGCTGGAATTCCGGCCCGCGCGGCGGCACGATTCGTCGGTGGCACGACACCGGCACGGCGCGAGACTGCCCCGCGGGCGCTCGCGTCTCAAGGAATGTCCCTAAAAATTCCCACATGCGAGCGCGCCCGCCCGCGCCGCATCGCGATTTACGCGGATTCGCGCCTTCGCGCCTTTGCGCCTCGCGCGCTCGCGGGTCTGACGCGGCGGCTCATTGTCGGCTCCATTCGGCGGGAATTCCGGCCCGCGCGGCGGCCCGATCCGTCGGTGGCACGGCGCCGGCACGGCGCGAGACTGCCCCGCGGGGGCTCGCGTCTCGAGGAATGTCCCTAAAAATCCCCACACGCGCGCGCCCGCCCGCGCCGCATCGCGATTTACGCGGATTCGCGCCTTCACGCCTTAGCGCCTCGTGCGCGCGCGGGCCTAACACGGCGGCTCATTGTCGGCTCCGTTCGGCGGGAATTCCGGCCCGCGCGGCGGCCGGATGCATGTCTTGGCTTATGGGCCCCGGGCCCCGCACCGGGTACGGTGCTGCGTCGCACCGGGCACGGTGCAGCATCGCACCGGGCAGGGTGAAGCACGCACCAGGCACGGTGCAGCACCGCACCATACCGTGCCCGGCACTATGGAGAAATTTTGTATGGCCATAGAGACACTTTGGACCCCCGGGGTCATTTCTAGGGGGTTCCTTCCTAAACTATAGTAGGTGGGAGGCGCGCGGTTCATTCTTGGCTTATTGGCCCGTTGCTGGGCACGGTGCAGCACGCGCCAGGCACGATGCAGGACACACCAGGCACGGTGCAGCACGCACAATGCCGTGCCCTGCACCATGCCCACCGTGCCCGGCACCATGGAAAATTTTTGTATGGCCACAGAGACACTTTGGACCCCCGGGGTCATTTCTAGGGGTTTCCCTCCTAAACTATAGTAGG
>CM057340.1:224400389-224440389 GCA_030015575.1 Agapanthus africanus
TACACAGGCTATCGCATGCATGCACACAAGTATTCTAGCATCTCTAATACAGGTATGACTGGATGCACCAGCAGGTGTGTATACAACATCAGTGTACTAGTATGTATGCAACATGAATATCTGAGGTCTCAATAGGTATATATAAGAAACATTTTATCTCTTTTTGTTTTTGAAACTCTTTTAGAATGCCAGCATAATACTCAAAGAATCGACAAGAACCTGTGTCCAGCAACGACACCTAAAAGCTGTCTCAAATCTCATAAATCCATGTCATAGTGTCTCTGGCCTCAGCCATCCGGCTGACCCATCTCAATATCAATATCTCATCCTCTCGCGGCCCCGGTCGGTATCCTCTGGATATCCGCCGTGCCCAATGAAGTCACCGGTAGGTAATCCGTCCCCTGCCAGGCTCATCGTCAGCAACACGAGCTTCATGCCCCGGGGTACCTTACCGGGCCCACCATGTACCCGAGACGGTTCATCCAACTCCTCGAAACGGGTCTCGAAAACCACAGCAAACTCATGGTGGACGACACTTACATCACTAGAAAACCGCAATTTACATATTTTAAAAATATAATAAGTTTAGAAATTTTGCGGCTTTCCCCCGAAATCCAGAATATCACAAAATCTCATGAAATCCTCATAAATGCATATGCCAATGATAATGAATGCATATGGTGTCAATAATCAAGTTGCGATGTATGATTGATAGATTAGGCGTGAACAATTAATATGATGAAGTACATGCACATGAATAGCAATTCTACGATTTCATTTTAAGGAATTAAAGCAATAGCGTAAGTTTAAGTATCAATTATAGTAAAAGGGTTCAATTTAAAGGTTATCTAGTGTTGTGGCATGGCAATTACCAGGGTGTGTGTGAAAGCATGAATAGTGCTCGTGCTGCATATAAAAACCCTGGCAATGGTGCAGGTGTCCTATAACATGGTTTCGTATATGTATGTCAATATAGGGCATGAATGTAGCAAATAATCATACAAGTATTGCACCCCTAATTACTAACATTACTAAGAATCTTTTTAAGGTACTAAAACTATCGGGCGACTTGCGCCATCCAACGATAGTCCCCTGTAGATGTTACATCTACTTACCGAAATCCCTAGCTAGTCACGTCCGATCACCGCTTTCCACTTTCGAGCCGCGTCTGACGTCTCCGCGACCGAACCTGGAATTTACATCAATACCAAACATAAGGTTACATATCAAGAATGATGCAAAACCCAAATGAAAACACTAACGTTCACAAGCTAGGTACAACGTGCACAAAGTCCGTGGGACACACGCGAAACTCGCAAAAAATCTACCAAAAAGTCGATTTGGCCGCCCGGCAAAACTAAAATCCGATTACTCAAAAATCCGCACTCACGCATCCTAAACGTCATAGGATATCTCAAAAATATCATCAAGATCTCGCAAAAAGTTCATCACAATATTTTAATAAAAACTAGTAAGCATTACCTTCAAAAAAGAATCGGTGCAAAAAAACAATCGCCGATTTGCGACAAAAGACTACAACCTAGCATAAACATCCAATCGCATAACTAGTTAACCACAATCATTTTAATTGTAACACATACAATGCTTCAAATCACATTTTCCATAAACAAACCCTTTCTAGAATTTTATAACCAGCAATCTTAATCCAAACTATACATGAAAAACCTTAAATTAACACTAATTTATAGCCCAATTAGCAAGTTAACCTCTTAGATTAGGTTAGCAAAACAACTAGATAACAAAATAGATTTAATCAACTAAATAATGGTTTCTAAAACCCTAGTTAAACTCAAACCATTAACTAGAAAAAAAAACTAGATTAGGATTAACACTAATTTAACAATACAACAATTTAACTTAAGAAACTTAACCAAAAGAATTTAATTAGCAAGAATTTATACCTCAACTAGAGATCTAGCAAGAATAAATTTGCTTCAATTGATGGCCTCAAAGCATCATGATCCAAGCTATAAAACCCAAGGTGAAAGGAATAATTAATGGGAATTAAGTTGTGAGATTGAATTTTTGATTTTTGGAGCAATATTTTGATGAAATTTGAGAGAGAAAGAGAAGAGGAAATGGGGGGGGGGGGATTTCCTGCAGATTTTCGGCCAGGAAAGAGGTGAGGGATGGGGGTGGGTGTGTAAGTGCACGGCGGCGCCCCGGCCGTCAATCCGACGGCCAAATGCGGAAGCGGTGATAAACTTTAATTTTTCTTGAACTGGCAAACCGCCGCGCACTAATACCTGTGACCTAATAATTGACTCTGAGGGCACTATCTCCAACAATCTCCCACTTGCACTCAAGGCTAATTATTGCGATGTCGCATACTCACAGCCCGTGTGATACCGAACACCCAACTCCTCTACTAGTCAGTCTCACAAAGCTCGTTTGCGGAACTATTGCGTTCGAGGAATAGCCTCAGTGAGTGGATCCGCTTTGTTGTTTCTTTCTATTTCTCTCTATATCTCAAGTTCGCGGAGAAAACCATCTCCCGAAAAGAGTAATACCTGTCTTAGAATGTGTCTGGATGTCTGATGGGACATAGCTCATAAATGAACTCCAAATCCAAACTTCTTAGACTGTATCGACAACTGAACTTAATCAGTATCCTGCGCCATGTCTCCCTCAGTATTGCCTTGGATCACCTGTCCAAAATACTGCCCCTCATCAGAAGGAAAAACTATAACTCTGACAACCTCCTTGTCGTCCAAGTCACCTTGGAAGCCTGGAATGATAATTGTCTCCTAAATGAGGCTGTCGTTATCATATCCCTAGAACATCCACTTATGTTCTAAAACTGCTTCCGACTGTTTCACCAGGATTGGATTAATGTCAACTTATTGCATCTAGTGCAAGAGCAACATCTGGTGTGGTACTTGACATCTCATGCTTGACTCAATTGCCTGAGCAAGTGATCTGCCAATCATGCACATCCCTCTCCCCTTTAGTCTGAAGACACCTTTAGAGAGGGTGACTCCATCTTCTGCAGGTACACTACCGTGCATGGAGTCGTCCATTCTAAATACCCTTAGAATGCTGTCTAAGTACCCAGATTGGGAGACTACCCAAATCTAGATCTAAAGCCATAGATCTAGTAACCAGAATGTCTGATATAAAGTCCAAGTCCCATGTGGAGAAACCACTGTGTGACGACCAAAGTATAACCGATCGTAGTATAGGAGTTTCCTTTCCTACTTTGTGTATGTCATCCAAATACCAGGATATCACACCCGACTACCTTCTCAACAGATCCATCCCCTATTCTGATGAAGTCAAACCTATGACTGTCACGTCAGAAATAGATGATCTATCACCGCTACATCTGCTTTAGTCTATAAATAGACATAAGCTACCTGTCCACCAATGCTTCCGTTGCTCCCACTGACTACGACAACCCTCTGGCAGAGTCATATACACGTACACTTCTAAAGCGAGTTCAGAACGACGCTATACTCATCCTCCCGCCGGGTCTCGCAGCCTGGAACAACAGCAATGGTAATTGTGGGTAAACAAGAACTTCCCTGTCACCGTCCTTGAGGCTACCGTAGTACCTCTCGGGTGCCTGAAGTTACCCACCGTTTCTGCGGAGTGGCCAATGGAATGTCAATCTAGATTGAATCTTTAGGTTCCTTATCAAATCTTCAGTAATCGTTTGTGGTTCTGGAATCACTTCCAGTTCTACCATACTCCCACTACTGTTTTCTGAAAAAATCCATTTTTAATAAAACTGTGGCGAGTCTGGAACAATATTGCTATTGTTCATCCGGATGGTAGAAAGTCAACCCTCGTCATAGCCTGGGTCAACCCACAAACAGCCATTACAGAAACGTGCCTTGAGTTTTCCAGTGTCCGGTTTTAATCATAAGCCGGACAACTCCCCGTACCTTAACAACGTTAAGATACGAACTGTTCTATATCCCATATAGGACCAGAGGCACTGATTTAACTGAACCAGATCCAAATCATGCAACTATCTCCAGTGCATGTCAACTAAATGGAAGGAGGCCGATCAGCGTTAATCAACTTAGGAATGCTTCCAATTATGAGTAACCTGAAAAAGAATCAAGTTCTCTTTATCATTACTATCAACTGAATACCATATACAAGTATCTACATCTTCGATCACTTTGAAGAATCCCGATACTTGCTACACCTGGTTCTCTACTCTATTCAAATACCTATAACTTCTCCAAATTCGGACCCTGTGTTTCCACGAAACACTTGTCTAAAAACTAGAGAAGTCATAAGTAAACCGAATATAGTACGAGGACCAACACCTCTGTCCTGATGGACCCTGGACAATATACAATACTCTGTATAAGTCCCTTGAGTCTGATAACTCATTCACTGTGTGTCGTAGGTTGAAAACTGTACTTATGGTCAAGAAGAATTACACCGCTGCTTAATGCTCCTTACCTAACCATCCACTGATATAGGTAAATGTCGTAGACATAATTTCAGAAAGGTATATCTCACTCTATGAAAATAGACGTACAGATATATCAATTTGAAATTGGTGCATAACAGCGGATATTCAAAACCAAATATTTGCCGACCGGCAAACAGCCCAGGTGATTTCCTCAAATATCACCGATTACAACGAATCCCGATATAATGAGGATAATCACCCAATTCCCAATAACTTACTCCCACTCATCATCTGTAAAACCATACAGATGTGAGAATCGTACCTGGTAAATACATACCCTGGAGTAAGTATCTAATCGGGAAATCATTTTTCCTTTAACAGTACACAGTGAAACTGAAACATTGAAATGTTTCGATGGGGTATCCCGGTATTCCTAGTAATGCCTCTTCCAGATTCACGACTGTAACCGTATAATTCTTTGCCACCTCTCCAAATCCCTTCATATGTCTTTAGTCATTACCTTCTGCACACCCCTTTAGGCCAAATGGTTTTCTTCCTTCCCTACCGTTCGGCACCAGCCTATGGTTTGGAAGAAGACTATCCAATAAGCATAATGGGTGTACTGTCCCAATCCTAGGAACACTCGCAATGAGAGAGGGTGAAGATAAAAGACAATCGAATAAACCTTATTCCTATTTCTCCTGGACCAGAATCCATCCCCGAACTGGAACAAGTTCCATTCGAGTTCGTATATAACCATACGATGGAGTATCCAAATAAACTGTGGATCTTCGTAGTGATACGGAGTGTCCTGGAGAAATACAAAGGTGATGTGGGAGTGGTAACGAAATATTTGGTTTGGTCGTGAATATCTGTTGCAATTTACTTTGCCCTCTTACTAATCCCTTGCTTTGTCTGAACTTAATACCTTCTGTACACCATCGTTAGGCTAATTGGTTTTCTTCATTCCCTACCGGTCGACACCAGCCTAAGATTTGGAAGAAGACTATCCAATTTGCGTAATAGGTGTACTATCCCCTAAACCAAGGAGTACTCGCAACCTGAGAGAAGGTAAAAGGAAAAGACAACTGAATAATCCTATCCGTTTTCTCCAGAACCAGAAACCATCCTCGAATAAATCCCTTCGAGTTCGTATATAACCATACGATGGTTTTGTCCAATGGAAGTGGACGTTCGTAGTAATACGGGGTGTCCTGGAGAAAAGGGTAAAAGTAGGTATGGCAATGAGGTTTGCAACTCTGACAATCCAAAAGCCAATGTTAAGAAGGTTCGGTCAACTTGGTCACTGAGTCATAGTCTTAGGGTCGGATCAATGGTCGCTACCAAAGAGAGAGAGAAAAGAAACACTCAGCGTGCACTCTAACCTAGATCAGAATGGTTACCAATTTATCTAATCTGGAAACCTTCCACTGTACCTCAAATTCTCCTCCAAACCTGAAAGAAGAATTAGTCGGGGTCACCCGAGGAGTAAACTAACTCATCAGTGGGAATCGGGATCCAACTATCATCGCATGACAACGTGACGGAATCCGCTCACGGTATCACACTCCAGAAGGTATGCGCATATCTGGCAAGTTTCAGTTCTTTTGAAACTCCCGATGTGATTTCTGCCCCATGCTCTTATGACCTTGGCGTGAGGTCAAAATATCATAAGTCACATGTCAAGTTCTGCCCATCATTATCCAGGTTAATTTGAATCCACCCGTACATACCCTTGACGTAGGCCAAAATAGTAGTACGACTGTCCCAAACCAACGCATCTATCTATGCAACAGATAAATACCCGGCAGCTACCAAACACTATGCCTTGGCGTGAGGTCAAAATACATAGCTTGAATACTCCCGAATATTTAACTGAAATGATGGAGGGCTACGAATGGTTTCTGGCGAAAACCTTTAACGTAATGAACTTGATATCGTTGAAGGAACCGGATAGCTTTTTATAAAATATAGTGACGAAAACCTTCGTTAAAGAGGTCACTCCCGGTGAAGGGATCTCGGCTCTTTCCCCGTAGAATGAGGTGCAGGATATTCCAACTGAATACCACGATGCAAAGCAAAAGTAATCGGCTATAGTGAAGTTAATGCCCTGACGCAAACTTCTGTCCAAGGGGTCACTCTCGGTGAAGGGATCTCGGCCCTTTCCTCGTCGACTGAGGAGCAGGATATTCCAACTGAATACCACGATGCAAAACAAAAGTGAACGTCCTTGCAATAACAGCTTTTTGAAAAGTGTTCCAACAACATCAGATTAGGTTTGTTTTTAACTTGCATTGATCCGAATCAACGCAGTCCCATCAATTGATCACACCACAAAGAACGAAAATATACTGATGTACGTATATGCCATCCGCATTCGCCACTGGGTCCCGTCATTACCCGTTAGGTTAGCTAACTAACGACAGAGCGGGGACTGGACTAGCGCGGATGCAAAACATATACAACATCTACTAATATATATACCAATATATTATATTCGCACAAGGCGTGATAAAATGCAACATCACAGAAAATGTACAGCATCAGAGAAACAATACAGATATCTGGGATCCCCGGGTTTCACAGAGCCGCTGAAACCCGACGTTCCCCTGGTCGTGTGGATAGCCTGTGCAATGAGAACCTAGACCCCTACGGGCGCGGCAAGTCACCCGCCAAAACCTGAAGCGAGGCAGCCCCCTTCAGCGCCGTGAATGGACCACCCAGCACTTCACGGAATCCGGTAACTTGGGCACCCCTCCTGGGTCAACCTGTACCCCCTACGAGTGCGGCGAATAGCCCGCCAATCCTAGAGTGAAGCCCCCTCACTCTCAATGCCATGAGATGCGGGCTTGTTGCCCTCTAGAACCCGGCTATCCGTGCACCCCTCCGCGGGGCAATCCTAGTACAGAAAGTAAAATATACATACAACGGGTACATCGACCGCAACCTGGCCGTGCCCCAAAATAATAATACAATCAAGCAGTGACGGCAGTCCACATGTCGGACGCTCGCCCCGCAATATCAAATGTACATAATACAACAAAACTGTACTAGCATTGCATCCAGGCTATCCCCCACGACCGATCCGCAACATCACAGCAAAAACAGAACATCAACGTGAAAGTCACGTTCGCAAATCCGTCTAACCGGGCTATAGCAGTTAGACCGGATTTACCGATCGAGTGACATTCACGGTCGCAGATATAATGTAAATACTGTGAAATAATGTGTTTAAAATATCCGATCGATCAAACTTTAACAAGTGGGCCCCCAAGTACTACTGTAGCACATCAGGAAATTCTGGGCCCAATATTAATATTCCAAAACCCCAATTTTAACCCCAGAAAGATACTGTAGAAATTTGGTGCAGGGAACCCAACAGTGTGCGGCGGAACCGCGGCGAGAAGGGGGTAAATGCGGCGGTTCCGCGCTCCCACAGTGGAGTCACTTCATCGAATTTTTACGGATCTCTTATTTTTTCTAGTAGATCACTTTTCTGTAACCTGAAAAAAATTTCGACACCAAAAAATTTCAACAGAAAACTGATGCAAGCAAAAATGTAGATTTTGGAATTTTGGTCGATCGGAAATGCAAAACACATTAAACCAAGCTAGACTAAGTTAATGGCGAGGCTCTGATACCACTGTAAGTGCACGGCGGCGCCCCGGCCGTCAATCCGACGGCCAAATGCGGAAGCGGTGATAAACTTTAATTTTTCTTGAACTGGCAAACCGCCGCGCACTAATACCCGGATCGAACCACTAACTAGTCCTAGCTATCTAAAAGAAAGGGAAGAGAGATATACCGACAGATCCGAGTCCTCCGGTCTTCTCGTCGTCGTCCTAATCTCCTGCGGAATGTCCCGTCTCCTCCTCGTCGCCGGAAGTGCACCACATCGCCTACATCGTTTAAGGGCTCCCACCTCAATGCCGAGGCAACTCGGGCACGAAGCTGGCTAGTCGACATGCCCAAGGTTTGCTGTAGAATGTGTAGTGAGCAAGTCTCATTTTGGGGTTGAAAGAGTTTCCATTGGTGGAGGGATTGAACTTGGAGCTTTTTAGATTGATCTTGTGTGATTTTTGCAACATGAAATGAAGCAAAATCCCACCTCCTAAATTTGGACAGCCCATGACCAATATGGCCGGCCATGCAAGGTGAATGGAGAGAAAATGAGAGAGAGTGAGCCAAGGAATGAGTGGTGCAACCATAACAATAATGCAAAAGGGAATCATGAAAGAACATGATAACAAAATACATCCACACTCAATCACCAACCATCATCAAACATGATGACTCAAAAGTCATGCCATCATGAAGATACAAGTCAAGCAAGGTCAAAGGTTGGCACCCATCATGAAAACCATCATGATACAAATAATAAGCAAAGACCCCCTCCACAAATACTTATTTGCAACAATGCAAATAAGCCCTCCTCCACCAAACTTCGGCCAATGAACGATACAAAGGAAATTGGCCGAAATGGAAAACAAACTGGCAACTCCAGAAAACTGGTCCCGTAATAAATTGCAGGAAAAAACCCCGATACTGTGCATACACACCCGCATTTGTATTCCGACCGAAATACAAATGCAATGAGACAAAATCTACACTGTACTATACTAGGATCCGGCTTAAACCAAAGTCGGCTAGTAATATCCGTTCGATCCTGATCCGTGCAATACCGCACGTATCTGATCGAACCCTGCCATATATCCATACGGCCTGTAGTACAAACTGTCCGATCCTGATCCGTGCAATACCGCACGTATCTGATCAGACCTTGCCATATCTCCATACGGCCTCTACAACCTTTCGCCCGAAAGCTGAGTAACTGAATGTGGGGGACTCTAAAGACTCATCAACACCTTGGTTGTGGATTTAACCACTAGCACGTTAGAGGTATAAGCCAATACATAACGGGCTACCAGGTATTGACCAAAAGGGACGTCTGTGAGCGAACTCAGCCTGACACCCTACTGAGCCTGTCAGTGACAATATCCGTACAGTCCGGTCCGTTCATCTATGAGCATCGCATGGCGGGCCTAGGGGGTTGGTAAAAGTCAGACCCCCAAAAGCGGTACAAGTCGTGTCGGAGTGTAGCCCAGAACACCCTGAGATACTACTGGAATACCTACCAGTAAATCTTCTTGCCTCGGCCGAGGGCTTCGTGTAATGGCTCTCCTAGACACAGCACGACCTCACCCCCAATACCGGGAGAGACGAAACCCTGAAGATACGCTCACTGCCTCCATGTGGCTCGGGACTGTACCCAACTAAAACCTGTTTGCACGACTCTTTTGAGCCGTGGTAGGGTAGTAATCAAAGTACAGTGGGAACTCACACGAGACAAATGACGATCCCCAGGTCGATGAACTAACCTGCACACATGTCACCAGGGAACTGCCATCTGACATCTGGTATATGACCAACTAGCATGTTCCCGGCGAGTCCTGTCCGGTGTACTCATAACCCAATGAGCACCTGTATAGATCTTAGGTGATCCAGCTGACACCAGTGGCTTGTGAGACCGGCCACCGCCCCTCGTCTGGGTCTCGACTGTATACACTAGTCTACTTTGGAGTATCGATGCCCTGTCTCGAAACTCACACGACTAGGGACCATTTAAGGATATGCTTATAGACCCCAGCTCACACTTATATGATCGCCCTCATACTGCTGGTGGTCAAGCAAGAATCCTAGGGGCTCTACCAACGTGTAATAGCGACTTGTCAGGTCACTTAAAGCAGTACACGATGATAAAGGTAAACCAGATAGCATACTATCATCTCGAGTAAGAATGTTCTACCGGGATAGGTCCTCCATCAATCATTGCAATCACGTACCTGTGACCTAATAATTGACTCTGAGGGCACTATCTCCAACAGGGTGTTGTGAGAAAATTCCTAAGTCAACCCTCTCAAGTCAATACACCATACTTCCAAATACTATATTTTAATCAACTCTCAAAACAATCCATTTCATCACATGAATAAGGTCAAAGTGAGGCAAGAAATTTTCGGGACCTGATCATGGTGGGGCTGGCCTAGGGCTGAGGGAAGAGAAAGAGGGGTTTTACAAAAGAAATTTTATGCAAAAAGACCCCCTACAAGTCAAAAATTGCAAGTTTAAGCTTAAATTCAATAATTTTCGTTTCCTATAATAAAAATTTGTTAAAAATCAAAATAAAATACTAAAAATTTATGTTACAACTAGATTTTAATTAAAATAATTTTAAGGATTAAAATTAGCCCGGAAAAATTTGTATTTATCGCTAATTTAATGTATTTTCTTACCGGCTTAAAATAATATTAAAAAATTGAAAAATAGGGAAAAAATTTTAAATGACCAAAATTTAATAAGTAACTCATTAGCTACTAAAAACAAGCAATTACCTATCCATTTTAGGTATAATTAGCCCTAAACTGCAAAATAGCAAAAAAGACGGTTTTCGGAAAAATACCGAATTTTCACCGATTTTCAGGAAAACTCCAAAACGACTTTTCAAAGCGCTACAATCTTCCCTCCTTAAAGAAATTCGGTCCCCGAATATAAAAATATAACTACGCGTACCTTCAAAGAGATGAGAGAATTTCTTCCGCATCTCGCCCTCGGTCTCCCAGGTAACCTCCTCGCTGCTCGGGCTACGCCAAAGGACCTTGACGGTTGGTATAATCTTCGATCTCAACTTCTTCACCTGCCGATCAAGGATGGCCACCGGCTGCTCTGCAAAAGAAAGGTCGCGCTCTAGATGGACTGTCGGGTGCTGAATCGCAAGCGAAGGGTCGTGAAGGTACTTGCGGAGCATCGAAACATGGAAGACGGGGTGAACATCGGGAAAGCTGGGTGGAAGAGCCAAACGATATGCAACAGCGCCGACACGCTCGAGGATCTCGAAGGGACCTATGAATCTAGGGCTAATCTTCCCCTTTCGCCCAAAACGAATCACGCCCTTCATCGGAGAGACCCTCAGAAAAACATGATCGCCAACTGCGAACTCTAATCTGCGACGGCGCCTGTCTGCATAGGATTTCTGTCTGCTCTGAGCTGCCCTCATCCGGTCTCGAATCAACTGTATCTTCGCTGTCGTCTCCTCAACAAGCTGCGGCCCCAAAATGCTGCTCTCGCTGAGCTCTGTCCAACAGACGGGCGATCTGCATCTCCTCCCATACAATGCCTCGAAAGGTGCCATCTGAATAGTATCCTGGAAGCTGTTGTTGTAGGAGAACTCCACTAGAAGAAAATGACGATCCCAGCTACCACCAAAGTCTAAAACGCACGATCTGAGCATGTCCTCGAGAGTCTGAATGGTCCGCTCTGACTGTCCGTCGGTCTGCGGATGAAATGCTGTGCTGAAGCTCAAACGAGTGCCCAAAGCTTCTTGGAGTCTCTGCCATAGTCGGCTGGTAAACTGAGTGCCTCGATCTGACATGATACAAGTCGGTATGCCATGTAGTCGCACGATCTCGTCAATATAGAGCTGAGCATACTGAGCTAAGCTGAAAGTGGTCTTCACTGGTAGGAAGTGAGCCGCTTTCGTCAATCTATCCACGATCACCCAGATGGAGTCGTACCCTCGACTGGTCTTGGGTAGACCCACAAAGAAGTCCATCGAAATCTGCTCCCATTTCCACTCTGGAATGGGTAACGGCTGTAGCTCTCCTGCGGGCCTCTGGTGCTCAGCCTTGACTTGCTGACAAGTCAGGCATCTCGAAACGAACTCCGCAATATCCCTCTTCATCCTGTCCCACCAGTAGGTCTCTCTCATATCATGGTACATCTTGGTGGAACCGGGGTGGACACTATACACTGATCGGTGTGCCTCTTCAAGAATGTCGCGCCGCAATCCATCAGCATCTGGTACGCACAGTCTAGATCCATATCGTAAAATCCCCTGATCGTCAATCACGAACTCGGAAAATCTGCCCTGTCCCATCTGTGCCATGATCTCTGAGCAACGGTCGTCACTGTGCTGTGCCTCATATATACGGTCAAGCAACTGTGGGCGTGCACGAACATGCACGAGCTGTCCCCCTGTCTGAGTGAACTCGAACTCCACTCGGCTGTCGCATAACATCTGCCAATCTGCTGACGACTGCCTCTGCACTGTGCGCAAAAAGGATAGACTACCCCCGGGCCTCCTACTCAATGCATCTGCCACTACATTCGCCTTGCCTGGGTGATATAAAATCTCGCAGTCGTAGTCTTTCACCAACTCCATCCAACGACGATGTCTGAGGTTTAGGTCTCGCTGCTGAAATATGTACTTTAAGCTCTTGTGGTCAGTGAATATCTGACACGACTCGCCGTATAGGTAATGTCACCAAATCTTTAGTGCAAAGACCACTGCAGCCATCTCCAAATCGTGAGTGGGGTAGTTCTGTTCATGCTTCTTCAGCTGCCGAGAAGCATAAGCGATCACCCGGCCATGCTGCATCAATACGCATCCTAATCCCACTCGCGAAGCATCACAGTAGACCACAAATCCGCCTGATCCCGAAGGCAAAGATAATACCGGCGCCGTAGTCAAACATGTCCGCAGCTGCTGAAAACTGCGCTCGCACTCCTCTGTCCAAACAAAAGGAACTCCCTTCCGGGTCAAACCGGTCAAGGGTGCAGCTATACGGGAGAAATCCTGAACAAAACGCCTGTAGTAGCCCGCCAGGCCTAGACAACTACGGATCTCAGTAACCGATGTAGGTCGGGGCCACTGCTGAACAGCCTCAATCTTCCTCGGGTCCATACATATGCCGTCTCTCGTAACCACGTGACCCAAGAATCCGACGCTGTCCAGCCAGAATGCACACTTGGAGAACTTTGCGAACAGCTGGTGCTCCCTCAGAGTCTGTAACGTAATCTGCAAGTGCTGCTCGTGCTCCTCTCTGCTACGGGAGTACACCAAGATATCGTCGATAAACACGATGATGAACAAGTCAAGATATGGCCTGAATGTACGGTTCATCAAATCCATGAATGCTGCTGGGGCGTTGGTGAGTCCGAACGACATCACCAAAAACTCGTAGTGGCCATAGCGTGTACGGAAGGCTGTCTTCTGTATATCCTCCTGTCGAACTCGCAGCTGATGGTATCCTGATCGCAAGTCGATCCTCGAAAAATATCCCGCACCCTGAAGCTGGTCGAACAAATCATCAATGCGTGGTAACGGATATCTGTTCCGAACGGTAACTTTGTTCAGCTGGCGGTAGTCGATACATAAGCGCAAACTTCCATCCTTCTTCTTGACAAACAGGACCGGAGCACCCCACGGAGAAACACTAGGTCGAATAAGCCCCTTATCTAACAAATCCTGCAAATGATCCTTCAGCTTTCGAAGCTCTGCCGGGGCCATCCGATAAGGCGGTATAGAAATAGGCCCCGAGCCGGGAATCAAATCAATGCAGAACTCAACATCGCGCTCAGGCGGTAGCCCAGGTAGCTCATCAGGGAAAACATCAGGGAACTCACAAACTACCGGGACCCGGTCCAACGGAACCTCTGCAGCTCGAGTATCACAAATATACGCTAAGAATCCCTGACATCCCTTCCGCAAGAGCTGACCAGCGTGAAGAGACAAAATTAAGCTGGGAAGGGTGACACTGCGGTCTCCCTGAATAACAAGGACTGGCTCTCCCGGAAAGCTAAATATGACTGCCTTCTCACGGCAGTCCACCGAAGCATAACAAGTGGCTAGCCAATCCATGCCCAGAAGCACATCAAAGTCCAACATATCGAGGAGAATCAAATCAACCGATGAATCCCTCTCCCCGATACGAACGGAACACAATCGAAATACAAAACGAGCGACAAACGACTCGCCTACCGGAGTAACAACAACAAGCGGATGATCTAACGATGACGACTCACGGCCCAACATCGGTGCAAAGTGTGTAGAGACGTACGAATGTGTGGAACCTGGGTCAAATAATACCCGGGCGTCGAAAGAACAAACTGGCAAGGTACCTGTCACAACGGCATTGGATGCCTGCGCATCCTGCGGTGTCAAAGCAAATACTCGGGCCTGTCCTCCACCGATAGCGGGCTGACCTCGACCTCGGCCTCTGCCTCCTCGTCCTCTCTGAACAGGACCACCGCGTCCACGGCCTCTGGCTGCACCTAACTGGCGTGGAGCATCGCCTGTGGTAGGAAGTAGGGCTCTCTGAGGAGGGGGTGGTGATGGTGGTAGGATCACATGCGGAACTGTCGCTGCTCCCTGTCGTCTCGCCGGACAGTCTCTGAAAAGATGGTGCAAACTCCCGCACCCAAAACACCGTGGCGACGGCTGCTGCCCCTGGGGATAAGAACCATATAACTGTCCCCGTCCAAATCCTCTGCCAGGCCTATCTCTCGGAAAGAATATGGCGCGCTGCCTCTGAGACGGTACATCGGTGCGAATCCTCTTCGGCCCAGAAACGGCCGAAGTCTGTGATATGCGTGCCTCCATCCGTAATGCCGTATCCATAGCAGCTGAATAACTGTCGTAGTGCTGGGCGCCAATGGCAAGATATAGCTGGGCATCAAGTCCCTGTACGAACCTCTTCACCATCTTCTCCTCGGTATCCACCAAATACTGAGCATATCGGGATAACTGTGTAAACTGGATGTCTTACTCAGACACCGTCATCCCAGGTGTCTTGACTAAGGCCTCGAAGCTACGAGCTCTGGCGTCACGAACGCTCTCTGGAAGGAAACGGGCTAGAAAGACCGCTGTAAACTCGACCCAAGTTATAGGCGGGAGACCTGCAGCTCGACCTCTCAAGACTGACTCCCACCATGTCTGCGCGAGACCCTCTAGTCGGAAACTCGCAAGCTCTACCCATCGATCATCCGAACATCTCAGCGAACGACAGATCCTGGCTAAACTGTCAAGGAACGTCTGTGGGTCCTCCGCTGCCTCGGTGCCGGTGAATACTGGAGGTCTCAGCCTCATGAAATCCTGTAGTGAAACCGGAATGGCCACGGTGGTAGTAGTAGGAGCAGGTATCATGGTTGTCTGTGATGTAGTAGGTACGTCATCCGGCCTCGGTGTACGACTGGCTGCAACTAGGGATCCTACCATCTGACGTAGCTCCTGCATGCCTCCCATCATCTGTCGTAACTCCTCCATACCAGTCTTGAGCCTATCCATACGGCCTGGGGAAGGTGGATCGGTCTGTCCCTGCGGCGTAGGCATACCACCCTGCTCAGTCCTAGTCTCGGACGAGCCAGCTCGAATCTCGTCTCTGGCGGCAGCCCTCTGTTCCCTCGTAGCCTTCGGCGGCATAGTGGCTGTTACAGGAAAACGGATAATAAGAACAGTGCAATAGAATCACAAGATACACGGAATTGAAGAAGGAATTTCAAGCAAGTATCCTAAAGTCACTTAGGCGGAGTACCGTATCGCAAGTATGCCGCGGACATACATACGCTACGTTACCCTACTTAAGTCACTTACTCCATCTACCAAGGGTCATCCTACACTCAAAAAGGTAAAACCTATCGCTCTGATACCAACTTTGTCACGACCCGCAGGGTACGGAACGTGACTGGCACTTAAGTTTACGAAACGTCTCAAGGCGTCCGTAAAATAAGTAAGCCAAAGCCCAGAAACCAAAACCAAATAAGCAAAAGAGTGAAGAGAACCCAATCAATTGAAAACGAGTTTATCAATAAGTCACATAAAAACCTTTTTTAAAAACAATGCAAATTTTTCCGAAAATTTCGGCAGAGTCTCCTTTGTAAATACTGGCCCCCAAAATGGGTACAACAAGAATATATATGAATCCAACAAATAAGGCATCCCCAAGCGGGAGCTAGCTCTTCGCCACAAGGCGGTCAAAAATTTACGCAATTTAAAACAACAACATGCAAAATAATAATAAAGGAGCATAAGAAAAACAGCATGTCGACTCAAGTGAGCTCGACCCCAAAATACAGCATAAAAGTCCACAAATCTCACAGTCTCATCTCTAGGTCAATATACAACAATACTGGTAGATACAGTAGATGGAGTGCTCTAGATACAAAGAATATACAAGGTGGTGCAAAAATAATAATATAACCCACCTAAGAGCAAAACCTCGAGTCCAGGCAAGAGAGCAAAATAAGCATGTGCGCCGCCGCTACTGTACTGACGGAGCGGACCTGCAAAAGGCTGTGGCACAACGGGGGTGAGTTTCCAACTCGTGAGTAATAAATAACATCTACACAGGCTATCGCATGCAAGCACACAAGTATTCTAGCATCTCTAATACAGGTATGACTGGATGCACCAGCAGGTGTGCATACAACATCAGTGTACTAGTATGTATGCAACATGAATATCTGAGGTCTCAATAGGTATATATAAGAAACATTTTATCTCTTTTTGTTTTTGAAACTCTTTTAGAATGCCAGCATAATACTCAAAGAATCGACGAAAACCTGTGTCCAGCAACGACACCTAAAAGCTGTTTCAAATCTCATAAATCCATGTCATAGTGTCTCTGGCCTCAGCCATCCGGCTGACCCATCTCAATATCAATATCTCATCCTCTCGCGGCCCCGGTCGGTATCCTCTGGATATCCTCCGTGCCCAATGAAGTCACCGGTAGGTAATCCGTCCCCTGCCAGGCTCATCGTCAGCAACACGAGCTTCTTGCCCCGGGGTACCTTACCGGGCCCACCATGTACCCGAGACGGTTCATCCAACTCCTCGAAACGGGTCTCGAAAACCACAGCAAACTCATGGTGGACGACACATACATCACTAGAAAACCGCAATTTACATATTTTAAAAATATAATAAGTTTAGAAATTTTGCGGCTTTCCCCCGAAATCCAGAATATCACAAAATCTCATGAAATCCTCATAAATGCATATGCCAATGATAATGAATGCATATGGTGTCAATAATCAAGTTGCGATGTATGATTGATAGATTAGGCGTGAACAATTAATATGATGAAGTACATGCACATGAATAGCAATTCTATGATTTCATTTTAAGGAATTAAAGCAATAGCGTAAGTTTAAGTATCAATTATAGTAAAAGGGTTCAATTTAATGTTTATCTAGTGTGGTGGCATGGCAATTACCAGGGTGTGTGTGAAAGCATGAATAGTGCTCATGCTGCATATAAAAACCCTGGCAATGGTGCAGGTGTCCTATAACATGGTTTCGTATATGTATGTCAATATAGGGCATGAATGTATCGAATAATCATATAAGTATTACACCCCTAATTACTAACATTACTAAGAATTTTTTTAAGGTACTAAAACTATCGGGCGACTTGCGCCATCCAACGATAGTCCCCCGTAGATGTTACATCTACTCACCGAAATCCCTAGCTAGTCACGTCCGATCACCGCTTTCCCCTTTCGAGCCGCGTCTGACATCTCCGCGACCGAACCTGGAATTTACATCAATACCAAACATAAGGTTACATATCAAGAACGATGCAAAACCCAAACGAAAACACTAACGTTCACAAGCTAGGTACAACGTGCACAAAGTCCGCGGGACACACGCGAAACTCGCAAAAAATCTACCAAAAAGTCGATTTGGCCGCCCGGCAAAACTAAAACCGATTACTCAAAAATCCGCACTCACCCATCCTAAACGTCATAGGATATCTCAAAAATATCATCAAGATCTCGCAAAAAGTTCATCACAATATTTTAATAAAAACTAGTAAGCATTACCTTCAAAAAAGAATCGGTGCAAAAAAACAATCGCCGATTTGCGACAAAAGACTACAACCTAGCATAAACATCCAATCGCATAACTAGTTAACCACAATCATTTTAATTATAACACATACAATGCTTCAAATCACATTTTCCATAAACAAACCCTTTCTAGAATTTTATAACTAGCAATCTTAATCCAAACTATACATGAAAAACCTTAAATTAACACTAATTTATAGCCCAATTAGCAAGTTAACCTCTTAGATTAGGTTAGCAAAACAACTAGATAATAAAATAGATTTAATCAACTAAATAATGGTTTCTAAAACCCTAGTTAAACTCAAACCATTAACTAGAAAAAAAAACTAGATTAGGATTAACACTACAACAATTTAACTTAAGAAACTTAACCAAAAGAATTTAATTAGCAAGAATTTATACCTCAACTAGAAATCTAGCAAGAATAAATTTGCTTCAATTGATGGCCTCAAAGTATCATGATCCAAGCTATAAAACCCAAGGTGACAGGAATAAGGAATGGGAATTAAGTTGTGAGATTAAATTTTTGATTTTTGGAGCAATATTTTGATGAAATTTGAGAGAGAAAGAGAAGAGGAAATGGGGGGGGGGATTTCCTGCAGATTTTCGGCCAGGAAAGAGGTGAGGGATGGGGGTGGGTGTTGTGAGAAAATTTCTAAGTCAACCCTCTCAAGTCAATACACCATACTTCCAAATACTATATTTTAATCAACTCTCAAAACAATCCATTTCATCACATGAATAAGGTCAAAGTGAGGCAAGAAATTTTCTGGACCTAATCATGGTGGGGCTGGCCTAGGGCTGAGGGAAGAGAGAGAGGGGTTTTACAAAAGAAATTTTATGCAAAAAGACCCCCTACAAGTCAAAAATTGCAAGTTTAAGCTTAAATTCAATAATTTTCGTTTCCTATAATAAAAATTAGTTAAAAATCAAAATAAAATACTAAAAATTTATGTTACAACTAGATTTTAATTAACATAATTTTAAGGATTAAAATTAGCCCGGAAAAATTTGTATTTATCTCTAATTTAATGTATTTTCTTACCGGCTTAAAATAATATTAAAAAATTGAAAAATAGGGAAAAATTTTTAAATGACCAAAATTTAATAAGTAACTCATTAGCTACTAAAAACAAGCAATTACATATCCATTTTAGGTATAATTAGCCCTAAACTGCAAAATAACAAAAAATACGGTTTTCGGAAAAATACCGAATTTTCACCGATTTTCAGGAAAACTCCAAAACGAATTTTCAAGGCGCTACAACATGGGTTTAGTCAACCATGGTTGCATTATTCATCATATTATTCTTTTTCTATTCATCACAAAAGAAATTCAATCATTGTTCATCTTCTTCTTCCTTCATTTCTTTCATGAAAAAGCTTTCTAGATTTTCTTCAAGTGATGAATAAATGTGAGAAAAATATAAATAAAGAGAGAAAAAATCCTACTTCATCATCCTCATCTTCCCTTGCCATTTAGATGAGGGTGTTCACATCATTTCATGAGTGTTAGCTTGCGTTAACGGAACTTCAAGGTAGATCATTTTAGTATCGAAGATCGGAAGCAAAGGTTGCATCTTTCTCTTCGTGGAACCTTTCGAGAGTCCGGAACCCGATGATCGCAGCGAAGGGACCACAACACGGAGCATATGAAGTGAAGGACCGGATTTACAAAGTTTGTAATCCCTCTCACGTAGTGTTAAAGTTGTTAACATGCTACTTTTCGCCTAATCTCTAGTTTAAAGATCCGTATTCGGGTTGTTCGGCACGGCTAATTTTTTAATCGGGCATGGTTGATGCCTCGTAGACCGTTGTTCGCGTGCCTAGCAACCCTACAGTGGTATCAGAGCCAAGCTAGAGGTTTAGGCGAAATCTAGACGAAGTTTAAAGTCCGATCGAACCCGGAAAACCCAATATAACCCCTTCTCTGGAAATTTTCTGAAAATTTGGATTTTTGTGAATTAAAAATTGCCAAAAAATTCAGCAGGGAATTCTATGAGTTACTGTGAAGCACGTGATGCTAACTCGACAAAAGAGCCGCGGAACCGCGGCCCCACCCTGGGTTTCGCGGCGGTTCCGCGGCCATTTTGGTGAGTTACACCACGTGGCTTGTACAGTAATTCTTGTCTTGAAGTGCTGAGTCTTCTGGAAATTTTTATATTTTACTCAATAGTTGAGTTTTTCTGGGGTTGTTTTGGGGATTCGATTATTCGATCGGATTGTCTAATTTTGTCTATGTGTTGTCCGGATAATTTATAGAAACTGTTAAAAAGTTCGAACGGATATCAATAACTCACTTTTTCCCCTGTCGGAAAATTTTTCAAAAGTTGGATTTTTCTCGAGTTTAAGAATGTTCTAAGTCATGCAAGTACCGCGGTGGACCCTCTAGAAGACAACAAACCTTAACACGATTATGTGACCGTCTTGAACTACCTTTTGAACCTTAGGGTTTGGGGCAGTACGGCGTGCCACATGTGAGGCGTTGGCTTGACCCTTCTACGGCTGGACCATTGGTACTGTGGCATGTGATGGATGTTTTTAAACTGATTTCAAGTGTTGAGATATATTGGGAAAATCTTGGGTGTTTGATGATTCGATCGGAAAGTTTAACTTTGTCTATTTATCTGGAATGCGATATAATATTTGGAATCCACAGGTAGTTATGAGATAACTAATTTGAATATTATAAACATAGCAGTTTAGTCTCAAATGATCGGTTGCCACGGAATTTTGATGTGATCAAAAGTCTGTCGCAATCACGTAGCGTACGCGGATACTCGCCGGGTAAACTTAATAGACAGCTACGCCCCATAGCCCCGACCAAGTGACTGTAGGAGAACCCCGTCGCCGAAAGCATCCGTTCGGGTGCTCGCGGCAGCGGTGTTCCGCCTTAGTGCACTTCGTCGACGGCATCTGGGGGTGCGGCCGTCTACTAAAGTTTGCGACGAGCATTCGATCAGGACGTCGGGAATCTTGTTGAATTGCCCGACTTGATATTGAAAAGAGTTTTCGATAATGAGACTAAAATGCGGGGTTTATAATTGTTAGGCATGTGATGTCTAAGGAATTCATTTGGTTAGGCATGTGATGTCTAAGGAGGTTGCGGATTCCAACTGTTGTAGTTTTACACTTTCTTTTCTGTGACCGTAAGCGTAGTATGTGGTGTATCGCCGGCTTCGTTTTATACATCAACGACAATCGGGATACGCATACTTGCTTACGTTGATGATATGAGATATTATGTGTTGCTGTGATATGTTATATTGGATCGTCGCGTTTTGAATAGCTGGAGTTTTATGTGAGATGAGAGTTTTTCTTTTTCATTCATGTAAAATTCATTTGTATGTAATATTCTTTTATTGGGGCACTTCCAGGTAGCGGAAGATGTCACCGTTGTATATTATTTACTTTTCCGCATTAGGTAGACCCAAGGCGTGGAGCACAAGTAACCGGGTTCTAGGGTCCAGTGGGAGACCATCTCGAGTAGTCGAGACCGGGTCTCCTAACCCTAGAATTGGCAGTGTTACTTGCCGCTCTCGTAGGGGTCTAGGGATGTGGGTTTGGCTATTCATCGCGACCGTGGAATCCGTGTTTTATACAGGCTCGTATAGAAAACACGGACGTCCTAGTATATCCAATATTTCATATATGTTCTTCTGCTGCAATGTTCTGTGATGAGATCATATTACTGCCTGTGACGAATGTTTATATTATATATATGAGATATATGTTATATTGCAGATTTCGTTTCAAATGTAATGCTTATGAAGCATAATAAAATGGGACTTCATTAATGAGATTAATGAAATAAAAGAAACCAAAGATGTTGTAGAAACTTGATTATAAAAACTGGTAGCTCTAGTTCTTGCTTTGCATAGCGGTGTTCCTTGTAGAACATCCAGCACCTTATTCGATACGGAAAGGACCGAGATCCCTTCACCGGGAGTGACTCCTTTAGCAATAACTAGCAGATGCTACAAACTCGGTTTGTCTTTTGATTGCTTCTATAGTTCTTGCTTTGCATAGTGGTATATAAGATATATCCTGCACCTTATTCGATGAGGAAAGGGCCGACGATCCCTTCACCGGGAGTGACCCCTTTAGCAAAACTAGAAAAGCCTAAAAAACACTCCATTTAAAATCACTCGATTCTACAACGATATCAAGTTCATTACGCAAAGGGTTTTCTTAAAAACCGGTCGTAGCCCTCCGTCATTTCAGATAAGTACTTCTTAGTATTCGTGCTGCGTTTGTTGACCTTAGCCAAGGCGTAGTGTGCGGTAGCTAATTAGTGCTTATTTGTATAAGCATATGATGCAATTGAGTTAGGGTAGTCGTGCGGCTTTGTTGACCTTAGCCAAGGGTCGTGCGGGTGGGTTTAATTCAATCGGGAAATGACGGGTTGAACTTGGCTAGCACTTATGATTTGTTGACCTTAGCCAAGGTCATAAGCTGCTAGGGGTAAAATATTATTGGGAATTTCAAGTGTTGAAATTTGCAATGAGATTGCATACCTTCTATGAGATAGTTGGATCCCGATACCCGCTGCGAGTAAGAGTTACTCCTGGGAGAGTTTTACACATTACAATTAGCGGATCAAGTAGGTGTCTAGAAAGGTGTTAACGGGGTTACGCCTCTGGGAAAACGAGGTTTACTTTAATTAGGTTCGTGCGAAACCACGGGGGACCTCCCTCAAAGTACCGACACTGGCATGGCTGAAAAATTGGCGAACTTGTAGCGTGTAATTAATCCCGGCTAGTCTTTCCTTTTATGGTTTGAAGGAAGATTTGATTAAAACAGTGGGAGACATCCTGATTAGATATATTAGATAACCAATCTAATCTTGCAAGAGCATACGCTGAGTGTTTTCTTCTCTCTCTCTCCAGGTAGCGACCATATCACGCCTTAATCAAGATAATAAAACGGATGTATTGACCGAACCCGCTTGTTATACTGAGCTGGGGAACGTTGGTCCTGCTCCAACTTATAATTGTTATAAGACAGAGCAGGAAATTGTAAGTCTACGCTAGCGCCCCGGCAGTCTACAGACGCCAAATGCGGAATAAAACTTTTTAACTTGGCGCTATCGTATACTTTAACCCGGATCTGCCATTATTGCTAAACTAACAAACTGTAAAGAGTGTAGAAAGGTTATACCGAACGATCCGAGTCCTTCGTTCTTCAACCATCATCCCACGCTCCGTTGCGGCTGCTCCGATCTCGTCGATCTCCGAATCCTTCGTCGAGGTGGCACCACATGATCGGTTCTTTAAACGGGCTCCCGCCTCTGACTCGAGGCAACTCGATCGTCAAGTTTGCTAAAAGAGACGACCAAGAATGATGTAGAATATGAGTAGATGACTTTGTCTCACTTCGTCCAAATCCGTGGACGATCGGTTAATGAAGTTGCCGTGGAAATCGGGTGATGGAAATTGAAAGAAGCAATGAAATTTCCATGCACACATAACCATAGTATTTGGCCAAAAATGAAATGAATCATTCTCTCTCTCACTCAAGGGTGGCCGGCCACATTATATGAAGAGGTGAGAATGAGTGTAGAAGCAAAGAAAAAGGGGGTGACAATAAACAAGAAGCTTCATGAAAGGATGAATCACTAATATGAACCAATTAGAATAAACCTAGTCACCAAAAGCTTTAATGACACCATTAATGCCTAATGAGTCACCATGTCAAGTCATCAAACTAGAAGCATCTAGAAGCACGACTCACCCCATCAGTAGAAAAGATAAACCCGTCTTTAACCAAATGTTAAAAGACGGCTGATAGAAAACTGGAAACTGGCAACTTCCAAAAGTGATCCTGAAACGACTTTCAGGATAACCCCGAAACTGTATAAATATACCCGCATTTATATTACGACCGAATATAAATGCAACTGAGACAAAGATATTATACCTACTCAATATAATACTCGGATCCGGCTTAAACCAAAGCCGACCAGTATCATCTGTCCGAAAATCGACACGTGCGTAAACGCACGTGCATTTTCCGAACCCTGCCATAAAACCATACGGCCTCTACAACGTTTCGCCCGAACTTGTGAAACTGCCTGTGGGGGACTCTAATGACTCGTCAGCACCCTGGCAGTGGGTTTAACCACAAACCGTCAGCGGCACTGGCAATGCATAACGGCTGCCCACGGACTGACCTCAAGGGTGGCCGAGGAGCGAACTCAAGGGAGACCGATGAGCGAACTCCTCCGAAAACCCTACTGAGCCTAACAGTGACAATGTATATACAGTCCGGTCCGTTCGTCAATGAGTATCGCATATCCGCCTAGGGGGCTAGTAACGTCAGACCCCCAGAAGCAGTATAAGTCGTGTCGGAGTGAAGCCCAATTACACCCTGAGATACTACTGGAGTACCTACCAGTAAATCTCTTGCCATGGCCATGGACTTTGTGTAATGGTTCTCCTAGACACAGCACGATCTCGCCCCCAATACCGGGAGAGACGAATCCCCTGCCGATCCGCTCACGTGCCTCCATATGGCTCGGGACTGTACCCAAAAGCTACCTGTTTGCACGACTCCTTTGAGCCGTGGTAGGGTAGAAATCAAAGCACAGTGGGAACTCACACGAGACAAATGACGACCTCAGGTCGATGAACTAACCTGTACACATGTCACCAGGGAACTGCTATCTGACAGTAGATATAATACTAACTAGCAGATTCCCGGCGAGTCCTGTCCGGTGTACTCATAACCCAATGAGCACCTGTATATATCTTAGGTGATCCAACTGTCACCAGTGGCTTGTGAGACCGGCCACCGCCCCTTGTCGGGGTCTCGACTGTACACACTAGTCTACTCCGGAGTATCGATGCCCTGTCTCGAAACTCCCACGACTAGGGACCACAATTAAGGATATGCATATAAACTACCCAACTCTCACGTATATGATCGCCCTCATACAGTTGGTAGTAAAGCAAGATCCTAAGGGCTCTATCAAAGTGTAACATGCAATCAGTCACCTGAACATGAACACGACTAATAAAGGCAAACCAGATAGCATACTATCATTTCGAGTAAGACTGTCCTACCGGGATAGGTCCTCCGCAATCATTGCAATCACGTACCTGCGATCCAATAATTGACTATGAGGGCACTATCTCCAACAGAAATTGGGGAATACCAGATTTCCCGTACCGCCCAAACGAAGAAAGTGCATATTGATGCATCATCTTCGGGTGTGTTCATTACAGAGAACTGTTTCTCAGTATCCTTTACGTCCTGGGTATGTGATACCGGATCAGGATCCCGCATATGTAATCTGTTACATGGGCTACAGAAAGGTAGAGAACTGAGAACGGGTGATAAGTTTCATGAGACAGAAAACGGTGCAAGTGTTGCAGCCAAGTCTGTTGGTCACTATCACCCTGTATTACCTGAATACATTGATTCTGAACGAATGTTATTAGATACCGAACCTGATATACAGCATCATATCAGTCTCTTTATTAGTAAAGAAAGGATATAATTTTGTATTGTTGGATAATGTTTTGAACATTTCCTATATCAAGAGTTGATCGTTTCAGGCACGTTATCTAAAAGCATTGACGTTCTAAATCAAACTACAGTTCTTAACGTACAGAACACACACAAGAGGAAGAGTTCAGAAATGAACGAATCCTTCTTGAGGCATTGTAGACTAGGTCATATCAATGCGACCCGACTAACTGAAGTTACATAAAGATGCATATTTAAATTAGTTTGAATTTACATCTTGTGAAACTTGCCGGTCATGTCACAGAGATAAGATGACCACAGCTCCGTTTATTTGAAACAGAGAAAGAGTTAGTGAACTCTAAGGATTGATACATGCTGATGTATGAAAGTCCCCTGTCTACATATGCCATGACCGGTTCTTTGTACTTCATTACATTCTCTGATAATCTCTTAAGATTCAGTCATATGTTCCTGTTGAAACACAAGTCCGAAGCTTTTGAGATATTCATAGAATATAAGTTAGAAGTAGAGAACCAAAATACGGGTAAAAGTATTATGTCCATTGATGTGATCAAGGAGGAGAATACTTGAGCACGGAATTCCTGGACTATTCTAAAGGAGAATGAGATTCTCTCTCAGCATTACTCCTTCGTATACACCACAGCACGTTGGTGTATCGGGGCGGAGCAATAGCACCCTATTTGATATGGTGTGCTCTATGATGAGTACTACTGAGTTTCCTATTTCAATTTGGGTGTTTTGCGCTTGAGAAGCTACATACCTATTGAATAGGGTTCAAATCAAATCAGTTGCCTACCACTTCATTTGTTAAGATTTGAGGTTGTCCGGCCTATGCTTAAAAGCAAAATCCGGACAAGCTCGAGGCAAGGTCTGTTATGTAAAACTGGAAATGTTCCAGCTATACAAACTGCAGCTGATGATTTGGTAGAACCAAAGGATTCAATAGTTTCCAACGAACCTCAGCCTCTCTGCCGATCTAGTAGGGTTCCTCACCCACCTGAGAGATACTTCGGTTTCTCTATGACAGTAGGAGCGAGGATTGCATCATGAGATGATGACCCAACTAGTTTCGAGCTGGCCATCAGGAGTGGGACTCTGTAAGAATGGCTGGATGCTTATCGATCTGAGATGGAATCCTTATACACCAACAAAGTATGGACTTTGGTTGCTTTATCTGAAGGGTTAAATCCCCATCAGGAGCAAGTATATCTTGAGAAGATTACTTGGTGTACATGGAAAAGTTGAGACTTTCAAAGCTAGACTTGTTAAAGGTTTGCATCATAGACCAGGTATGGATTATGTTGAAACCTTTTCTAAGGATCTTTGCTTAAGTCCATCCAGATCCTACTTGCCACGGCTACATACCATGACTACGATATCTGGTGGTTGGGTGTCATGACTACTTTTCTAAATGATGTTTTAGAAAAGAGCGTCTATAAGTACACAGCCAGAGGGCTTCATAGACAGTGGGAGCAGCGGAATCGTGTGCAAGATGTTTTATATGATAAAACAGGCATCGCGGAGTTGGAACATCTGTTTTGATGTGGTAGTCAAAGAGTTTGACTTCATCAAAGTGGTAGATGAACCTTGTATATACAAAAATGTAGTAGGGAGTATGGTGGTGATCCTCGTAGAGTACGTGGATGACATACTCTTGATAGGGAAGGAGTTTCCTATGCTACGCTCGGTCAATCTCCGCTTATCACAAGGATTCTCCATATTGGATCAAAATGATACCTCCTAAATCCTGGGTTCTTGGATCTATGAGATAGATCTAATTGGATGTTAGATACTCACTAGTTATAGTGAGATGGTATCAATCGATCCTGGGGAGAATCACTGGAAAGGTTCCAGGGTTATAAGGACGACTGAATGTCAGTCGCAGGCATTGTCTTTACCCTCAGTGGAGGGACGGTATGTTGGAAGAGTTCCAAGCTGGATACCGTGACTTACTAGACGATTAAAGGCAAGATACATCGTTACCAAACATGCTACTAAAGAGGCAGTCTGGATATATATAAGTTCATGAGATGAACTTCGTTCCTACCATTGTGTGACAATGAAGTTGTGGCTTTAGCCAAGGAACTACCATCCCATCAGAAATCCAGATATAATTCTTAGGCAGTATCACCTGATCATGGAGATGGTTGATCTCCAGGGAGATCGAGGTTAGGAGAGTAGACATAGAGGACGACGGCGCGGATCCACTCACAAAGGCCTTTTTCCCAGTAGAGACTTTATGGGATGGTTGAGTATGAGATACTTCAACCGCAGCTAATTGTTGGGTATGCGATACCACAACAGATGGCCCTAGTGCAAGTGGGAGATTTTTAGTTATATGTATGACCTAGAGGCCATTACTGTACATACGATGTATATTGTAGTGGATGCTAGGACATATATAGGGAGGACTTTCTTGCTCGACATGATAGTATGCTATCTGGTTGTACTTTATCTTAACATGCACTCTGATTGTCTCTATATTACATGTTGATAAAGCCCTTAGGATATGTACTCGACTACTGGGACTATGATGAGATCATACTAGTGTGGCCACGGTAGTCGACGAGTACATCCTATAATTGTTCCTAGTCGTGTGTGTATCGAAACAGGGCATCGATACACCAGAGTAGACTAGCGTATACGCATCTTGACCCATATGATGGGCGATGGATGATCCCATATCCATCGGTGTTTGACATCAAGGATGGTGTACGGGTGCTCAGTGAAGACTGGGTACACTGGACGGACTCGCCGAGAACTCCCAGATGGTATTATACCTCACGTCAGATGGCAGTTCTCCGGTGACACTGGTACAGAGTAGTTTGTTGACCCGAGATCGTCATAGAGTCTTGTGTGATTCCCACTGTTCTTTGATTTCCATCATACCACATCCAAGAGGGCGTGCAAAAAGGTGGCTTTTGGGTACAGTCCCGAATCACATGGAGGCAATGAGCGATAGGAGGGGATTCGTCTCTCCCGGTATAGGGAGTTGATGTTGTGCTGTGTTCGATTGGCTATAACCGGAAATCCCTGGCCAGGGTTGCTGAGATTTACTGGTAGGTGTTATCAGTAGTTTCTCGAACTGTTATCGACCTCATATCGACACGACTTATCGAGCTACTGGGGTCTGACGTTTACCACCCCTAGGCGAGATATGCAACATATCAGACGACGAGACCGGACTGTACGGGAATGTTACTTTTTGGATTCACAGGAGAATGTACAGGCTTGCTTGTTGATCTTCTGAGCGCTCAATACCTGGGTAGCTGTTACGTTTAGCTGACCGCTTGCAGCTTGTGGGTGTTTGATATGATCATCACCTACTGCCTGCGTATTGACGATTCTTTAGAGTCCTACACAGAAGTTTCTTGGCTCAGGCAAAACGGAGTAGGAGCACATATGTGATATGTGCGGGACCGAGGATAATGCGATATGTGATACCGTATTATATTCTCACGATATTTGATATCAGCCGGGTCATCGAATCAAGTGTTGATTCGATGAATCGGTACGGATAAATATTAGTCGGTTATATGCGATATAGCCGGATTGTCGGATCAAGTGTTGATTCGATAATTTAATGTATAATAATATATATGATATATTAAATTACATTAACTAATATTTGCTCACTAAAAGATTCTTTTTTCTCACTCGGGTAATACATTGATATATATGCGATATATGTTAAATGTATTATTTTATTTTGTTACGATAAATATTATATATGTGATATATAATATTGTAACATGATATGATAACTAATGCAACTTGTTTAGTGGAGTTTAAACATGATTAGGGTTTGGATTAGGGTTAAGCTTTCTAGATGTTTCTAGAAGGTTTTGGTTTTGTTTTGTGAAAGATATTTGTGAGTGACTCATGCTTTAACCCAACCCAAACCCTAACCCTAGTTAATTCTCTACATGGGTTTAGTCAACCATGGTTGCATTATTCATCATATATTTTCTTTTTCTATTCATCACAAAAGAAATTCAATCATTGTTCATCTTCTTCTTCCTTCATTTCTTTCATGAAAAAGCTTTCTAGATTTTCTTCAAGTGATGAATAAATGTGAGAAAAAGATAAATAAAGAGAGCAAAAATCCTACTTCATCATCCTCATCTTCCCTTGCCATTTAGATGAGGGTGTTCACATCATTTCATGAGTGTTAGCTTGCCTTAACGGAACTTCAAGGTAGATCATCTTAGTATCGAAGATCGGAAGCAAAGGTTGCATCTTTCTCTTCGTGGAACCTTTCGAGAGTCCGGAACCCGATGATCGCAGCGAAGGGACCACAACACGGAGCATATGAAGTGAAGGACCGGATCTACAAAGTTTGTAATCCCTCTCACTTAGTGTTAAAGTTGTTAACATGCTAGTTTTCGACTAATCTCTAGTTTAAAGATCCGTATTCGGGTTGTTCGGCACGGCTAATTTTTTAATCGGGCATGGTTGATGCCTCGTAGACCCTTGTGCGCGTGCCTAGCAACACTACAATCATTTAGAGGAAGGAGAAGTCGTAACAAGGTTTCCGTTGGTGAACCTGCGGAAGGATCATTGTCGATACCCCAAGAGGACGGACGACCGTGAAACCGTGATGCCTCGTGGGAAGTGGGAGCGGGCGGCAGCTGTTGGAGAAACCGTGATGCCCTCAGAGTCAATTATTGGATCACAGGCACGTGATTGCAATGATTGAGGGGAGGACCTGTCCCAGTAGGACAGTCTTACTCGAGATGATAGTATGCTATCTGTTTTATCTTTATCATTGTGTACTGCTTTAGGTGACCTTATGAGTCGCTATTACACGTTGGTAGAGCCCCTAGGATTCTTGCTTGACTACCAGCAGTATGAGGGCGATCATATACGCGAGAGCTGGAGTTTATATGCACATCCTTAAATGGTCCCTAGTCGTGGGAGTTTCGAGACAGGGCATCGATACTCCGGAGTAGACTAGTGTATACAGTCGAGACCCCGATGAGGGGCGGTGGCCGGTCTCACAAGCCACTGGGGTCAGTTGGTTCACCTAAGATGTATACAGGTGCTCATTGGGTTATGAGTACACCGGACAGGACTCGCCAGGAACCTGCTAGTTGGGATTATACCAGACGTCAGATAGCAGTTCCCAGGTGACATGTGTACAGGTTAGTTCATCGACCTGAGATCATCATTTGTCTCGTGTGAGTTCCCACTGTGCTTTGATTACTACCCTACCACGCTCAAAGGAGACGTGCAAACAGGTTTTAGTTGGGTACAGTCCTGAGCCACATGGAGGCAGTGAGCGGATCTGCAGGGGTTTGTCTCTCCCGGTATTGGGGGTGAGGTCGCGCTGTGTCTAGGAGAGCCAGAACATGAAAAGTCCTTGGCCAAGGAAGGAGATTTGCTGGTAGGTATTCCAGTAGTATCTCAGGGTGTTCTGGGCTGCACTCCGACACGACTTGTACCGCTATTGGGGGTCTGACTTTTACCAACCCCCTAGGCCCGCCATGCGTTGCTCATAGACGAACGGACCGGACTGTACGGATATTGTCACTGACAGGCTCAGTAGGGTGTCAGGATGAGTTCGCTCATCGACGACCCTTTTGGTCAATACCTGGTAGCCCGTCACGTATTGGCTTATACCTCTGACGTGCTAGTGGTTAAATCCACAGCCATAGTATTGACGAGTCTTTAGAGTCCACCACACACAGTTACTCAGGTTTCGGGCGAAACGCTGTAGAGACCGTATGGAGATATGGCAGGGTTCGATCAGATACGTGCGGTATTGTACGGATCGTGATCGGACGGTTTTTACTAGCCGGCTTTGGCTTAAGCCGGATCCTAGTATTAGATAGTATAGTTTTGTCTCTTTGCATTTGTGTTCAGTGGGAATACAAATGCGGGCATTTATATGCAGTAGCGGGGTTTTTCTCTAATTTATTACCGGATCAGTTTGTCTGTAGTTGCCAGTTTGCTTTCCGTTCCGGCCGGTTTTCTTTTATTCCTTCTCGGCAGGACTTTTGTGATGGAGGGTGTTATTTGCAAGTTTGCAAATAACATTTGTGGAGGGGTTTTCTTGCATATATGAAGCATCATGATGGTTTATTCATAATGAGATTCTTTATTGGTCTTTTCATTTGCTATTTGAGAAAGGATTGATATGTAAAATTGGTGTGACCTTTTGTTTCATTTATCCCTTCCTTTTACCCTCCACTTGAGAGCACATGATTTTTCCACCACCATTTCTTTGAAGGGGGGGCCGGCTACTTTGGTATGAGAGAGAGAGAGGGGTTCATTTGCATGAGGGAATTGATTCATCTCATTTTTCCTTTCTTGACTTGCCAAAAATCCAAACCCCTCTCTATATGGCTCATTCTCTTCTTCACCTCCACAACATCAAGGCAACTTCTAACCCTGAAGAGACAACGACACTACACTATTCTACAGCATCCCTTAGACGCGTCGGCTAGCCAACTTCGCGCCCGAATTGCCTCGGTCAAGTGGTGGGAGCCCGTATACGATTCCGGCTACGTGGTGCCCTTTCCGACGAGGAGGAGATGAATGGAGATTCCGCGGGAGATCGGAGTGGAGATGAAGACCGAAGGACATGGATCGCTTGGTATACTTCTCTACCCATCTTTTACTTTGCTAGTTGCTAGGTTAATGGCCCGATCCGGGTGAAAAGTGCGCGGTGGTGCCGGTTTGCTAGTTTGCAAAATTTTTGTTTCCGCGTTTCCGGCGTCGGATCGACGGCCGGGGTGCCGCCGCGGTCTTACATTGGTATCAGAGCCACGCCGTTAACCTACCTAGCTTGCGCAAGTGTGTTTACATCCTCGATCGAACAAAAATCCCGAAAACCCGATTTTGTGTGCATGTGTTCTCTGTCGATTTTTTTCAAGCTCAAAAAATTTTTCAGGTTGTTTCAGAAACATGTACAGAGAATTCTAAGAACACGGAAAAAAATTGGTGAATTGATTCGTTTATACGGCCGCGGAACCGCGGCCATAGCCCCACTTTGGCCACGGTTCCGCCGCAGTAATATTTTCTCGTTGCACCATTTTTTTTCCAGTGGGTCCTAGTCTGGGAAATGGGGTTTTGGGAATATTATTTTTGGGCCCACATTTTCTGTAAGTGCTACAGTACTGCTTGGGGCCCACTTTGATAAATTTGTTCGATCGGATATTTTAAACATGCCCGTTCACAGTATTTACATTATATCTGCGACCGTGAATGTCACTTGATCGGTAAATCCAGTCTAACTGCTATAGCCCGGTTAGACGGATTTGCGAACGTGACATTCACGTTGATGTTCTATGTTGTGCTGTGATGTTGCGGATCGGTCGTGGGGGATAGCCTGGATGCAATGTTAGTACAGTTTTGTTGTATTATGTACATTTGATTTTGCGGGGCGAGCGTCCGACCTGTAGACTGCCGTCACTGCCTGTTTGTTTTATTCTTTTGGGGCACGACCAGGTTGCGGTCGATGTACCCGTTGTATGTATATTTTTACTTTCTGTACTAGGATTACCCCTCGGAGGGGTGCACGGATAGCCGGGTTCTAGAGGGCAACGAGCCCGCATCTCAAGGTGTTGAGACGGAGGGGGTTTCACTCTAGAATTGGCGGGCTATTCGCCGCACTCGTAGGGGGTACAGGTTGACCCAGGAGGGGTGCCCAAGTTACCGGATTCCGTGAAGTGCTGGGTGGTCCATTCACGTTGCTGAAGGGGGCTGCCTCGCTTCAGGTTTTGGCGGGTAACTTGCCGCGCCCGTAGGAGTCTAGGATTTTCATTGCATAGGCTATCCACACGACCAGGGGAACGTCGGGTTTCAGCGGCTCTGTGAAACCTGGGGATCCCAGCTATCTGTATTATTCTGTGATGCTGTACTTTTCTGTGCTGTTGCATTTTTATCACGCCTTGAGCGAAAATTATATATTATATATTTACTAGTTGATGTTGTATATGTTTTGCATCCGCGCTAGTCCAGTCCCCGCTCTGTCGTTAGTTAGCTAACCTAACGGGTGATGACGGGACCCAGTGGCGAATGCGGATGGCATATACGTATGTCAGTATATTTTCGTTCTTTGTGGTGTGATCAATTGATGGGACTGCGTTGATTCGGATCAATGTAAGATAAACAAACCTTTTCTGATGTTGTTGGAACATTTTTCAAAATGCTGTTATTGCAAGGGCGTTCACTTTTGTTTTGCACAGTGGTATTCAGTTGGAATATCCTGCTCCTCAGTTGATGAGGCAAGGGCCGACATCCCTTCACCGGGAGTGACCCCTTGGATAGAAGTTTGCGTCAGGGCAATAACTTCACTATAGCCATTTACTTTTGCTTTGCACCATGGTATTCAGTTGGAATATCCTGCACCTCATTCTACGGGGAAAGAGCCGAGATCCCTTCACCGGGAGTGACCTCTTTAGCAAAGGTTTTCGTCACTATATTTTTCAAACCTATCAGTTCCTTCAACGATATCAAGTTCATTACGTTAAAGGTTTTCGCCAGAAACCATTCGTAGCCCTCCGTCGTTTCAGACGGGTAGCACGTAGTATTCATGCTATGTTTGTTGGCCTTCGTCAAGGCATAGTGTATGGTAGCTGCTTGTTACCTTTCTGCTGCATAGATAGATGCGTTGGTTTGGGACAGTCATATAGCCTTGTTGGCCTTCGTCAAGGGCTTGTACGGGTGGGTTCAAATCAACCTGGACAATGACGGGTAGAACTTGACATGTGACTTATGATTTGTTGGCCTTCATCAAGGTCATAAGAGCATGGGGCAAAAATCCACATCGGGAGTTGCACAAGAACTGAAACTTGCCAGATATGCGCATACCTTCTGGAGCGTGATAGCGTGAGCGGATTCCGTCACGTTATCATGCAATGAGAGTTGGATCCCGATTCCCACTGATGAGTTGGTTTACTCCTCGGGTCATCCCAGCTAATTCTTCTTTCAGGTTTGGGGAAGAATTTGACGTTACAGTGGGAGGTTTCCAGATTAGATAGAGTGATAACCATTCTGATCTAGGTTAGAGTGCACGCTGAGTGTTTCTTTTCTCTCTCTCTTTGGCAGCGACCATTGACCCGACCCTAGACTATAACTCAGTGACCAAGTTGACCGAACCTTCTTAACACTGGCTTTTGGATTGTCAGAGTTGCAGACCTCATTGCCACTCCTACTTTTACCCTTTTCTCCGGGACACCACGTATTACTACGAACGTCCACTTCCATTGGACAAAACCATCGTATGGTTATATACGAACTCGAAGGAATTCGAGGATGGTTTCCGGTTCTGGAGAAAACGAATAGGACTATTAAGTTGTCTTTTCCTTTTACCTTCTCTCAGGTTGCGAGTACTCCTTGGTTTAGGAGTAGTACGCCTATTACGCAAATTGGATAGTCTTCTTCCAAACCTTAGGCTGGTGCCGACCGGTAGGGAATGAAGAAAACCAATTAGCCTAAACGGTGTACAGAAGATATTAAGTTCAGACAAAGCAAGGGATTAGTAAGAGGGTAAAGTAAATTGCGACTGATATTCACGACCAAACCAAGTATTTCTTTGCCAATCCTAAATCACCTTTGTATTTCTCCAGGATACTCCGTATCACTACGAAGATCCCAGTTTATTGGATAATCCATCGTATGGTTATATACGAACTCGAAAGGAACTTGTTCCAGTTCGGGGATGGATCCTGGTTCAGGAGAAATAGGAATTAAGTTCATTCGGTTGTCTTTTATCGTCACCTTCTCTCACATTGCGAGTGCTCCTAGGATTAGGACAGTACACCCATTATGCTTATTGGATAGTCTTCTTCCAAACCATAGGCTGGTGCCGAACGGTAGGGAAGGAAGAAAACCATTTGGCCTAAAGGGGTGTACAGAAGGTATTGACTAAAGACATATAAAGGGATTTGGAGAGGTGGCAAAGAATTATACGGTTATAGTTGTGAATCTGGATAATGGAAGAGGCATTACTATGAATACCAGGATACCCCATCGAAACATTTCAATGTTTCAGTTTCACTGTGTACTGTTAAAAGAAAACTGATTTCCCAATTAGACACTTGCTCCAGGGTATGTATTTACCAGGTTGGATTCTCACATCTGTATGGTTTTACAGATGATGAGTGGGAGTAAGTTATTGGGAATTAGGTGACTGTCCTCATTATATTGGGATTCGTTGTAATTGGTGATATTTGAGGAAGTCACCTGGGTTGTTTGCCGGTCGGCAAATATTTGGTTTTTAATATCCGTTGTTGTGCACCAATTTCAAATTGATATATTTGTACGTCTATTTTTATAGAGTGAGATATACCTCTTTAAAATTATGTCTATGACATTTACCTATATCAGTGGATGGTTAGGTAAGGAGCATTGAACAGCGGTGTAATTCTTCTTAACTATAAGTACAGTTTCCAACCTACGACACACAGTGAATGAGTTGTTAGACTCTGCGGACTTATACAGAGTATTGTATATTGTCCAGTGTCCATCAGGATAGAGGGGTTGGTCCTCATACTATATTCTGTTTACTTTTAACTTCTCTAGTTCTTAGACAGGTGTTTCGTAGAAACACAAGGTCGAAGTTTTGAGAAGTTATAGGTATAAGAGAAAAGTAGAGAACCAGGTATTGCAAGTATCGGGATTCTTCAAGGTGATCGAAGATGTAGATACTTGTGAATGGTATTCAGTTGATAGTAATGGTTAAGAGAACTTGCTTCTCTTTCAGGTTACTCATAATTGGAAGTATTCCTAAGTTGAGTAACGCTGATCGGCCTCTCTTCCATTTTAGTTGACATGCACTGGAGACAGCTGCATGATTTGAATCTGGTTCAATTAAATCATTGCCTCTGTTTCTTGGATATAGAACAGTTCATATTTTGACGTTGTTAAGATACGGGGAGTTGTCCGGCTTATGCTTAAAACCAGACCCCGGATAACTCAAGGCACGTTTCTGTAATGGCTGTTTGTGGGTAGACCCGGGCTATGACGAGGGTTGACTTTCTACCATCTGGAAGATCAATAGTGATATTGTTCTTGACTCCCCACAGTTTTAATAAAAATGGACTTTTTCAGAAAACAGTAGTGGGAGTATGGTAGAACTGGAAGTGATTCCAGAACCGCAAACGATTACTGAAGATTTGATAAGAACCTAAAGATTCAATCTTGTTTGACATTCCACTAGGCCACTCCGCAGATTTGGTGGGTACCCTCAGGCACCCGAGAGTTACTTCGGTATGCTCAAGGACGGTGGCAGGGAGGTTCTTGTTTACCCAGACTTGCCATTGCCGTTGTTCCAGACTGTGAGACCCGGCAGGAGGATGAGTATAACGTCGTTCTAAACAAGATTTAGAAGTGTACGTCTATATGACTCTGCCAGAGGGTTGTCGTAGTCAGTGGGAGTAGCGGAAGCATTGGTGGACATCAGGCTTATGTCTATTTATAGACTAAAGCAGATATAGCGGAGATAGATCATCTATTTCTGATGTGACAGTCATAGGTTTGACTTCATCAGAATAGGGGATGGATCTGTTAAGAAGGTAGTAGGGTGTGATGTCCTGGTATTTGATGACATACACAGAGTAGGAAGTGATATTCCTATACTACGATCGGTTATACTTTGGTCGTCACACAGTAGTTTCTCCACATACGAATTGGATCTTATATCGTACATTCTGGTTACTAGATCTATGGTTTTAGATATAGATTTGGGTGGTTTTCCAATCTGGGTACTTAAACAGCATTCTATGAGTATTTAGAATGGACGACTCCTGGCACGGTAGTATACCTGCAGGTAATGGAGTCACCCTCTCTAAAGGTGTCTTACAGACTAAAGGGGAGAGGGATACGCATGATTGGCAGATCACTTGCTTAGGCAATTGAGTCAATCATGAGATGTCAAGTACCACACCAGATGTTGTTCTTACAGTAGGTGTAATAAGTTGATATTTCCTGGAGAAACAGTCGGAAGCAGTTTTAGAACATAAGTTGATGTTCTAGGGAATTGATAACGGTAGCCTCCTTAAGGAGACGGTTATCATTCCAGGCTTCCAAGGTGACATGGATGGCAGAGTGGCTGTCAGAGTTATAGTTTTCCCTCTGACGAGGGGCAGTATCATGGACAGATGGTCCAGGTGGATACTGAAGGAAGGTATGGCGCAGGATACTGATTAAGTTCAGTTGACGATACAGTCTAGGAAGTTTGGATTTGGAGTTCATTTATGAGCTAGGTCCCATCAGACATCCAGACATATTCTAAGACAGGTATTGCTCATTTCGGGAGATGGCTTTCTTCGTGAACTTGAGATATAGAGAGACATAGTAAGAAACCCCAGAGCGGATCCACTCACTGAGGCTATTCCTCGAACGCAATAGTTTCGCAAACGAGCTTTGTGAGACTGACTAGTAGAGGAGTTGGGTGTTCGGTATCACACGAGCTGTGAGTATGCGACATCGCAATAATTAACCTTGAGTGCAAGTAGGAGATTGTTGGAGATAGTGCCCTCAGAGTCAATTATTGGATCACAGGCACATGATTGCAATGATTGAGGGGAAGACCTATCCCAGTAGGACAGTCTTACTCGAGATGATAGTATGCTATCTGGTTTATCTTTATCATCGTGTACTGCTTTAGGTGACCTTACGAGTCGCTATTACACGTTGGTAGAGCCCCTAGGATTCTTGCTTGACTACCAGCAGTATGAGGGCGATCATATACGTGAGAGCTGGAGTCTATAAGCACATCCTTAAATGGTCCCTAGTCGTGGGAGTTTCGAGATAGGGCATCGATACTCTGGAGTAGACTAGTGTATACAATCGAGACCCCGACGAGGGGCGGTGGCCGGTCTCACAAGCCACTGGTGTCAGTTGGTTCACCTAAGATGTATACAGGTGCTCATTGGGTTATGAGTACACCGGACAGGACTCGCCGGGAACCTACTAGTTGGGATTATACCAGACGTCAGATAGCAGTTCCCAGGTGACATGTGTACAGGTTAGTTCATCGACCTGAGATCGTCATTTGTCTCGTGTGAGTTCCCACTGTGCTTTGATTACTACCCTACCACGCTCAAAGGAGACGTGCAAACAGGTTTTAGTTGGGTACAGTCCCGAGCCACATGGGGGCAATGAGCGGATCTGCAGTGGTTCGTCTCTCCCGGTATTGGGGGTGAGGTCGCGCTATGTCTAGGAGAGCCAGAACATGAAAAGTCCTTGGCCAAGGCAGGAGATTTGCTGGTAGGTATTCCATTAGTATCTCAGGGTGTTCTGGGATGCACTCCGACACGACTTGTACCGCTATTGGTGTTCTGACTTTTACCAACCCCCTAGGCCCGCCATGCGATGCTCATAGACGAACGGACCGGACTGTATGGATATTGTCACTGACAGGCTCAGTAGGGTGTCAGGATGAGTTCGCTCATCGACGACCCTTTTGGTCAATACCTGGTAGCCCGTCACGTATTGGCTTATACCTCTGACGTGCTAGTGGTTAAATCCACAGCCATAGTATTGACGAGTCTTTAGAGTCCACCACACACAGTTACTCAGGTTTCGGGCGAAACGATGTAGAGGCCGTATGGAGATATGGCAGGGTTCGATCAGATACGTGCGGTATTGCACGGATCGTGATCGGACGGTTTTTACTAGCCGGCTTTGGCTTAAGCCGGATCTTATTATTAGATAGTGTAGTTTTGTCTCTTTGCATTTGTGTTCAGTGGGAATACAAACGCGGGCATGTATATGCAGTAGCGGGGTTTTCCTGTAATTTATTACGGGATCAGTTTTTCTGAAGTTGCCAGTTTGCTTTCCGTTCCGGCCGGTTTTCTTTTATTCCTTCTCGGCAGTACTTTTGTGATGGAGGGTGTTATTTGCAAGTTTGCAAATAACATTTGTGGAGGGGTTTTCTTGCATATGTGAAGCATCATGATGGTTTATTCATAATGAGATTCTTTATTGGTCTTTTCATTTGCTTTTTGAGAAAGGATTGATATGTGAAATTGGTGTGACCTTTTTGTTTCATTTATCCATTCCTTTTTCCCTCCACTTGAGAGCACATGATTTTTCCACCACCATTTCTTTGAAGGGGAGGCCGGCCACTTTGGTATGAGAGAGAGAGGGGGGGTTCATTTGCATGAGGGAATTGATTCATCTCATTTTTCCTTTCTTGACTTGCCAAAAATCCAAACCCCTCCTTATATGGCTCATTCTCTTCTTCACCTCCACAACATCAAGGCAACTTCTAACCCTGAAGAGACAACGACACTACACTATTCTACAGCATCTCTTGGACGCGTCGGCTAGCCAACTTCGCGCCCGAGTTGCCTCGGTCAAGAGGTGGGAGCCCGTATACGATTCCGGCTACGTGGTGCCCTTTCCGACGAGGAGGAGATGAATGGAGATTCCGCGGGAGATCGGAGTGGAGATGAAGACCGAAGGACACGGATCGCTT
>CM057340.1:224445389-224580389 GCA_030015575.1 Agapanthus africanus
GCCGGTACGGCGCCGCGCCGTACCATGCACGGTTCAGCATGGGTGCGGCACCATGGAGAAATTTCGAATGGCCACAGAGAAACTTTGGACCCCTGGGGTCATTTATCGGGGTTTCCTTCCTTGACTATAGCAGGCGGGAGGCGCTCGGTGCATGTCTTGGCTCATTGGTGTAAGTGCACGGCGGCGCCCCGGCCGTCAATCCGACGGCCAAATGCGGAAGCGGTGATAAACTTTAATTTTTCATGAACTGGCACCACCGCGCACTAATACCAGGATCGAACCATTAACTAGTCCTAGCTAACTACAAGATAGGGAATAGAGATATACCGACTGATCCAAGTCCTCCGGTCTTCTCGTCGTCGTCCCGATCTCCCGCGGAATGTCCTGTCTCCACCTCGTCGCCGGAAGTGCACCACATCGCCTACTTCTTTTACGGGCTCCCACCTCAATGCCGAGGCAACTCGGGCACGAAGCTGGCTAGTCGACGTGCCCAAGGTTTGCTGTAGAATATAGTGTGGAACTTGTGTCTCATTTTGGGGTTTTGGATGTTTCCTTTTGAGATGGTGGAGGAATTGATTTTTGAGATGAACTAGAGAGCTTTTCTTAGCACCCTTAGAAAACCAAAAATGCCACACATGAAAATGAATCCCACCCCTCTCCAATAGTGGCCGGCCCCTTGTGTGATTGGAGAGAGAGAGCAAAGACAAGGGGGTGCGTGGAAAGCAAGTGATGATGAGAAAATCAAATGATCACAACAAAACCCAACACTCCAAAGCAACCATCATCTTTCCACAAGTCAAACAATCATGAACTCAAGAAAGGTTAAGGGATGGGGCTCCATCATGCAACCATCATGATACAAATAAATGCAAAGACCCCCTCCACAATTGCTTATTTGCTCAAATGCAAATAAGCCCTCCTCCACCAATCTTCCGCCAATGAACGATACAAAGGAAATTTGCCGAAACGGAAAGCAAACTGGCAACTCCAGAAAACTGGTCCCGTAATAAATTACAGGAAAACCCCGATACTGTGCATACACACCCGAATTTGTATTCCGACCGAAATACAAATGCAATGAGACAAAGTCTACACTGTACTATACTAGGATCCGGCTTAAACCAAAGCCGGCTAGTAAAATCTGTTCGATCCTGATCCGTGCAATACCGCACGTATCTGATCGAACCCTGCCATATATCCATACGGCCTGTAGTACAAACTGTCCGATTCTGATCCGTGCAATACCGCACGTATCAGATCGGACCTTGCCATATCTCCATACGGCCTCTACAGCTTTTCGCCCGAAAGCTGAGTAACTGAATGTGGGGGACTCTAAAGACTCGTCAACACCTTGGTTGTGGATTTAACCACTAGCACGTCAGAGGTATAAGCCAATACGTAACGAGCTACCAGGTACTGACCAAAAGGGACGTCGATGAGCGAACTCATCCTGACACCCTACTGAGTCTGTCAGTGACAATATCCGTACAGTCCGGTCCGTTCGTCTATGAGCATCGCATGGCGGGCCTAGGGGGTTGGTAAAAGTCAGACCCCCAAAAGCGGTACAAGTCGTGCAGGAGTGTAGCCCAGAACACCCTGAGATACTACTGGAATACCTACCAGTAAATCTCCTGCCTCGGCCGAGGGCTTCGTGTAATGGCTCTTCTAGACACAGCGCGACCTCACCCCCAATACCGGGAGAGACGAACCCCTGAAGATACGCTCACTGCCTCCATGTGGCTCGGGACTGTACCCAACTAAAACCTGTTTGCACGTCTCCTTTGAGCGTGGTAGGGTAGTAATCAAAGTACAGTGGGAACTCACACGAGACAAATGACGATCCCCAGGTCGATGAACTAACCTGTACACATGTCACCAGGGAACTGCTATCTGACGTCAGGTATAAGACCAACTAGCATGTTCCCGGCGAGTCCTGTCCGGTGTACTCATAACCCAATGAGCACCTGTATACATCTTAGGTGATCCAACTGACACCAGTGGCTTGTGAGACCGGCCACCGCCCCTCGTCGGGGTCTTGACTGTATACACTAGTCTACTCTGGAGTATCAATGCCCTGTCTCGAAACTCACACGACTAGGGACCATTTAAGGATATGCTTATAGACCCCAGCTCCCACTTATATGATCGCCTTCATACTGCTGGTGGTCAAGCAAGAATCCTAGGGGCTCTATCAACGTGTAATAGCAACTTGTCAGGTCACCTAAAGCAGTACACGATGATAAAGGTAAACCAGATAGCATACTATCATCTCGAGTAAGACTGTCCTACCGGGATAGGTCCTCCCTTAATCATTGCAATCACGTACCTGTGACCTAATAATTGACTCTGAGGGCACTATCTCCAACAATCTTCCACTTGCACTCAAGGCTAATTATTGCGATGTCGCATACTCACAGCCCGTGTGATACCGAACACCCAATTCCTCTACTAGTCAGTCTCACAAAGCCTGTTTGAGAAACTGTTGCGTTCGAGGAATAGCCTCAGTGAGTGGATCCGCCTTGATGTTTCTTCCTATGTCTCTCTATATCTCATGTTCGCGGAGAAAGCCATCTCCCGAAATGAGCAACACCTGTCTTAGAATGTGTCTGGATGTCTGTGTTGGATATATGTATGCCCTAGAGGCCATTATGTGATAATCGATGTATCTATACATGTATATATATTCAGTTTGCCTTCTTGCTCGACATGATAGTATGCTATCTGGTTCTTCTTTATCTGACATGTTGATTTGATCATGATTTTATTCATTCATACATGCTGATAAAGCCCTGAGGATATCGGCTTGACTACTCTGATTATGATGGAGATCATACTAGTGGGACATCTGTAGTCTATAAGCATATCCTGGAACGTCCCTAGTCGTAGGTATATCGAGATGGGGCATTGATATAACAGAGTAGACTAGCGTATATGATACTAGACCCATACGATGGGCGATGGATGTTCCCACATTCATCGATGTTTGACATCAAGATCATATACGGGTGCTCAGTGGTGACTGGGTACACTGGACGGACTCACCGAGAACTCCTATATGGAATTATATCAATCGTCGGATAGCAGTTCTCAGGTGACACTGGTACAGGTATGTCTGTAGACCCGAGATCGTCATGGAGTCTTGTGTGTTCTCCCACTGTACTTTGATTGCCACCCTACCACGGCTCTACTGAGTCGTGCAAACAGGTGGCCGTTGGGTACAGTCCCGAGACACACGAAGAAGATGAGCGATAGGAGGGGTTTCGTCTCTCCCGGTATTGGGAGTTGATGCTGTGCTGTGCCCGACTGGTTATAACAGCAAGTCCCTGGCCAGGGCTGCTGAGATTTGCTGATAAGAGTTATCAGTAGTTTCTCGATCTGTTATAGACCATTCACCGGCACGACTTATTGAGTTATTGGGGTCAACGTGACCATCCCTAGGCTCGATATGCAGCATATCTGACGAAGAGACCGGACTGTATGGGAGTGTTGCCGGATGGCTCGACGGGTGTTGTAGCAGGTTCGCTTGTTGTCTTCTGATCGCTCAATACCCGGGTGGCCGTTACGTTTAGCTGACCGCTTGCGGCTTGAGGGTACCTGATATGATCATCTCCCTCTGCCGGCGTATTGACGAGTCTTAGAATCCCACAAAGGAGTTACCCAGTCCAGGCGAAACGTTGTGGTGCGCGTATGCGATATGCGCATGCACCCGATTGAAATGTGCGTATATGATACCGAACATTGATCGGGTGAACTGCTTTGGTGGGGTCATATGAGATATGACCGGATTGATAAATCAAGTGTTGATTTATCATTTAACCATTAGTTTTCTCTCTTAAAACCTTTTCTTAGATGATGGATGTGCGCATGCATGTGTGCTTTTCTTTCTTTCTTTCATGCTAGTTTCATGCACATGTGGATGTGCATACATGCACACATACATACACTCATCCATCATGGTTGTTAGCATATGGAAATGGGGCCAATATAAGACTCACATCATGGATTATATAATGGATTATTAATTGATTTTGGATTTAAAAGAAAATGAAAAAGGAAAGGATAATCATTCTTGCTTCCACATTCTTCCTTTGACCTAACCATGTTCAACTACCACTAACCTAGGGCTATCCTTCTCTTTATCATTTAAAACTCAAGTTAAATAATGTCTCCATCACTTTAACCATGGTTCATAGTGAGAAGGAATAAAATATATATTGATATATTTCTTTTTCTTCTCATGAGTTATCTTTTTACCTCTTGTTAAAAAATTGCCACCATCTTCTTCCTCTTTCTCTTTTTCTCTCTAGTCTCTTCTAGTGAGCAAATACCACTTAAAGAAAGGTTTTTGAAGTGAGAAACTTAACCACAACTTCATTCTACACAAGCTTAGCGGTTTTGTTTAGAGTGTTCTCTTCGGTTTTGCGAAGTTGCGAGCTTGGACGGAGATCTCTGTGGTGGATCGTTTTGGACACAAGAGGACTTCAAGAGGACCTCCGTTCAACACCCTAGAGACCAAGGAGTCCAGCGAAAGGGAGCTACAAAGGTTGTAGTCTCGAAACCCTAGATTAGTTCGCTTTATATTTCGAAACCCTAATTTTCTAGGATCGATTCCTTTGCATGTTCGTTTAGCACCATAAAAATTTAATCTTTGGGTCATGTGATGCTTCAAAACTCTTCATAGGGTGCTAAACAAACCTTTCATTGGTATCAGAGCCGACCTAGAACATTAGGCGACCTTTTTACGAAGTTAAAACTCCGATCGAACCGAAATACGACTTTTTAGGGTGCTCTCTGGAAATTTTCTAAAAATTGACATTTTTCAGAATTAAAAATATGTAAAAAATACAGCAGGAAAAAATAAGGATTATGATACAAAAATTATTCCATGAACAGTGATTCTAGCCGCGGAAACGCGGCCTAAGCTTGCTTAGGCCGCGGTTCCGCGGCCGTATATATGAATTGATGAATACTTTTTGTACAGTAATTCATGAATCTGCTTGTATAAATTTTTGGATATTTTTAATCTGTATTTGGTTTTGAAAAATTCTGGAGATGGTTTTGGACTCGTCATTTCGATCGGGATTTTCATTTCGTAGCTTTTCCGGGTAAATTAGAAAGTATTGAAGTGTTTGAACGAATATCATTTGCTCGCTATTCACGGGGTTTAAATACTTTGGAGATACGTGCAAGTCTTTTTGCGGTGGTCCCTCTAGAAGACAACAAACCTTAACTCGATTATGTGACCGTCTCGAACTGTCCTTTGAACCTTAGGGTTTGGGGCAGTACGGCGTGCCACATGTGAGGCGTTGGCTTGACCCTTCTACGGTTGGACCGCTGCTACTGTGTCACACTCCGGATTTTTGAACCCTGCTCAAGTGTTGAGCTTTAGTGAATCTTGGGTATTTGATCGTTCGTTCGAAAACTTTAATACTGTCTGTTTGTCTGGAATGTGATACAATATGTGGAATTCATATAGTTTAGGCATGAAATACGAAATATGTGATATTTCGCATTTATGATGTCTAAAGAGAATCTGGATTCCAAATATTGTAGTTTTACACTTTCTTTTCTGTGACCGTAAGTGTAGTATGTTCGATATCGCCGGTTTCGTTGCTATACATCAACGACAATCGGGGTACGCATACTTACTTACGTTGATGACATGTGATATTATGTGTTGCTGAGATATGATGTGCAGGATTGTCGCGATCGAATAGCCGGGGGGTTTTTGTGAGATGAGAGTTTTATATTTTCATTCATGTAAATTCAAATGTAATGTAATATTCTTTTATTTGGGGCACTTCCAGGTTGAGGTTGTGTCACCAGTGTTGTATATTATTTACTTTTCCGCATTAGGATGGACCCAAGGAGGGGAGCACAGGTGACCGGGTTCTGGGGTTCAGTGGGAGGCCATCTCGAGGAGTCGAGACCGGGTCTCCTAAACTCCAGAATTGGTAGGGTCACTTGCCGCTCTCGTAGGGGTCCAGGGTGTGGGCTTGGCTATTCATCGCGACTGTGGAATCCGTATTTTCTATTCTGGCTAAATACTAAATACGGGCGTCCTAGGATATCCCACGTTATATCTATGTTTCTGCTGCCTGTGTTCTGTGATATCTGAGATGAATGACATATTATATATATGATATATAGTAGACGTTGCTTATGTTTTACACCCGCGCTAGTCCCGTCCCGGTATGCCGTTAGTTAAGTAACCTAACGGTGCATAACGGAACATTGCGGCGAATGCGGATGGCATAAGCGTACGTGTTATTTTCGTTTCTTTTCTGTGATTGGCTTTAGGACTTAAATGATGGGATTACATTAATGTGATTAATGTAAAGAAAATAAACCTAAAAAGATGTTGTAGAATCGGATTTAAAAACTACTCGGCTATTTATGAAAAAAAAGCTACTTTTCAAAACTGCGGAGCTTAAGCCACTCCTTTTGAAAACTGTTTGATTCTATAACGATATCAAGTTCAAAGCGTTAAATATTTTCTTAAAAATCATTCACAACCCTCTGTCATTTTAGGAAGTAGAGTACTTAGTATTCGTGCTACGTTTGTTGACTTTAGTTAAGGCGTAGTGTACGGTAGCTAAGTGATGTCTTCCTACACTGCATATGATGCAGATTAATTAGGACATTTATGCGACTTTGTTGACCATAGTTAAGGGTCATATGGGTGGGTCTAATTAATCAAGAAATGACGGGTAGAACTTGACTGGTACTTATGATTTGTTGACCATAGTTAAGGTCATAAGTACTAGGGGTAAAAATTACATCGGGAATTTCAAGTGTTGAAATTTGCAATGAGATTGCATCCTTCCATGTGATGGTTAGATCCCGATCCCACTGTGGACAATAGTTGCTCCTAGGAGAGTTTTACAGTTTACAATTAGCTAACTCATTAGGTGTCTAGAAAGGTGTTAACGGGGCTTCGCCTCTGGGAAAACGAGGTTTACTCTAATTAGGTCCGTGCGAAAGCACGGGGAACCTCCCTCAAAGTACCGACACTGGCCTGACTGAACGGTTAGCGAAGTTGTAGACTGTAATTAATCCTGGCTAGTTTTTCATTTTAAGGTTTGAAAGAAAAACTTGATAAAAAGTAATGGGAAACATCGATTAGACAAGATAATAAACCAATCTAATCTGTGCAAGAGCTTTCGCTGAGTGTATTCTTTTCTCTCCCTTAATGGCAGATACCAATGACCGGACTTAAGCTTTTACTAGATAAAAACAAACTGAATGGGACCAACTATAAAGACTGGCTGAGGAATCTGAAGATCGCCTTAACTTATGATAAAGTATCATATGTCCTCACGGCTTCAGCTCCGCCCGTCCCAGGTCCAAAATCCTCAGTTGCGGACATTGAAGTCCGCAAGACATGGGACGCTGACTGTGCCACGGCAAAATGCCTCGCGCTTGCATCGATGGACAACACACATCAAAAGCAGCACGAGGACATGGACATTCACGGTATATTGCTCCATACAAAGGAGTTGTATGGGGAGCAATCCCTCGTATTACGATACGAAGCATCAAAGAAACTGTTTCAGATGCGAATGGCCCCTGGCACACCAGTAGGAGACCATGTTTTTAAGATGATAGCTCTTATAGAAGAACTTGAGGACCTTGGATGGACAATGGACAATGAACAATATATAGATATTATTCTGCAGTCCCTCCCCTCCACCTTTGCTCAGTTCATAGTGAACTTTAACATGCATGGCATGGAAAAGAAACTCCCTGGACTCCTTAATATGTTAAGGAGTGCAGAGAGCACTATGAAGTCAGCAAAGACTCCCGTTATGACCATTGGACAGTCTTCTTCTTCTCGCCCAAAAGCTAAGGCCAAGGGAAAGAAAAAGAAGAAATCCACTAATCCTAAGGGCGGAGTTAAAAAGGTGAAGGGAAAGGGAAAGTCCACAGCTGGAGACCCGGGGAAAGGCGAGTGTTTTCATTGCCACAAGACAGGACATTGGAAGCGCAATTGCACAGAGTACCTAAGTCTCAAGAAGAAGCACGGTGATGCTTCTGCTTCAGGTGCGTTTGTAACTGAAAACTGTTTTTCTATAAACTCTGCTTCCTGGGTATTGGATACCGGTTCAGGTTCTCACATTTGCAATTCTATGCAGGGGCTGAGAAATAGCAAGGTTTTGAGGAAAGGTGACCATACTCTCCGCGTTGGAAATGGTTCCAATGTACATACAGTCGTAGTGGGAGAGTATCACTTGGGGTTGCCATCTGGATGTATTTTGATTTTGAATCCATGTTATTTTGTACCAAGTATGCTATGTAATATAATATCCGTTTCTTTGTTGGACAATGAAGGGTATAATTTTGTGTTGCAGAACAATGTTATGAACATTCACCTAAATCAAATATTGGTTGGGTATGGTACGCTTAATAACGGAATATATGTCCTAAATCAACACACAGTTTTCAGTATACAACACACTAATAAAAGAAAACTTTCAGAATTAAATGAAGCTTTTCTTTGGCATTGTAGACTTGGTCATATTAACGAAACAAGACTAAACAGGTTACACAAAGATGGATATTTAAACTCTTTTGAATATAAATCTTATGCGACTTGCCAGTCTTGTATCAAGGGTAAAATGACCAAAACTCCGTTTACCGGACACGGAGAAAGAGCTACCCAGCTCCTTGGCCTCATACATAGTGATGTATGTGGGCCAATGTCTACACAGGCTAGAGGCGGTTTTTCATACTTCATTACATTCACCGACGATTTCTCAAGATTCGGTCATATATTTTTATTAAAGCACAAGTCCGACGCTTCCGAGAAATTCGTTGAATATAAACAAGAAGTAGAAAAACAAACCGGCTTGAGTATTAAGATGCTTCGATCAGATCGAGGTGGAGAGTATCTCAGTACAGAATTTGCAAACTTCCTAAAAGAGAATGGGATTCTATCTCAGCTCACTCCTCCTTACACACCACAGCACAACGGTGTGTCAGAACGACGGAATAGGACCCTATTAGATATGGTCCGGTCCATGATGCGTGACGCTGAGTTACCAGTCTCATTTTGGGGGCATGCATTGGAGACTGCAGCGTTTCTGCTAAACAGGGTTCCAACCAAAGCCGTGTCTACCACGCCATATGAGATATGGAATGGGAAGAGACCATCTCTTAAGAGAATTAAGATTTGGGGTTGCCCGGCCTATGTTAAAAAGCAGAATCCGGACAAACTCGAGACACGGTCAGTCATGTGTAACTTTGTGGGATATCCAAAGAATTCTTATGGATATCTGTTCTACCACAAAGAGGAACAAAAAGTGTTTGTTTCTCAGTATGCCACATTCTTGGAAAAAGAGTTTTTCACAGATAAAGATGATGGCAAGGTAGTAGATCTAGAAGAGGTTCTGGAAACACAAACTACAAATGACGATTTGGTTGAACCGGCTGTTGCAACAGAAACTGAAGAACCTCGGCCACTCCGTAGGTCTGGTAGGACTTCTCGCCCACCGGAGAGGTACTACGGTTTCCTCATTGATGGTAACGGAGAAGATTGCATAATGGATGATGATGATCCTACCAGTTTTCAGCAAGCTATCACGAGTGGTGACTCTGTGAAGTGGCTGGATGCCATGAGATCCGAAATGGAGTCTATGTACACCAACAAAGTATGGACTTTGGACGTTGTACCCTATGGGGTAAAACCTGTAGGGTGCAAATGGATCTTTAAAAGAAAGATTGGTGTGGATGGGCAGGTAGAGACCTATAAGGCAAGACTTGTAGCGAAAGGTTTTCGTCAAAGACCAGGTTTGGACTATGACGAAACTTTTTCGCCCGTAGCCATGCTTAAATCCATTCGGATCCTACTTGCTATTGCTGCTCACTACCACTATGAAATCTGGCAGATGGACGTTAAAACAGCATTTCTAAATGGAGATTTAGAAGAATGCATTTATATGGATCAGCCAGAGGGCTTCATTGACAGTGGGAGCAGCGAGAAAGCATGTAGATTGCTTAAATCCATATATGGGTTAAAGCAGGCATCTCGGAGTTGGAACATCTGTTTCGATGATGTTATCAAAGAGTTTGATTTCATCAAAAATCCAGATGAACCTTGTGTTTATAAGAAGGCTGTAGGAAGAGCTATCACATTCCTCGTATTGTACGTGGATGACATTCTTCTGATAGGAAATGATATTCATATGCTACAGTCGGTCAAATCATTCTTATCACTAAGGTTCTCCATGAAGGACCTGGGTGATGCCACATACATCCTGGGCATAAGGATCTATAGGGATAGATCCAAAAAGTTATTGGGATTGTCCCAAACCAGGTACATCAACACCATCCTAAAGAGGTTTAGTATGGAAGACTCCAAGCGGGGATCCTTACCCGCTTGCCATGGAGTCACTCTCTCCAAGGATTCTTGTCCAAAGACCGATGAAGAGAGAGCTCGCATGAGCATTATACCTTATGCTTCGGCAGTAGGATCTATAATGTATGCGATGTTATGTACATGCCCAGATGTAGCTTATGCACTTAGTGTTGTAAGCAGGTATCAATCCAACCCAGGGGAGAACTACTGGACAGCTGTGAAGAACATTCTTAAGTACTTACGAAATACTAAAGAATTGTTCTTTGTGTATGGTAATACAGATCTCCAAATGGAGGCCTTTACCGATTCGAGCTTCCAGAGCGATAAGGATGACAGCAAATCTATCTTAGGGTTTGTATTTACCCTCAATGGAGGGGCGGTAGGTTGGAAGAGTTCCAAACAAGATACCGTTGCAGACTCTACGATGGAAGCTGAGTACATTGCTGCAAATGATGCCGCCAAGGAAGCCGTCTGGATGAAGAAGTTCATCTCGGAGCTAGGAGTAGTTCAAACCATTACTGATCCAATACCTTTGTATTGTGACAATAATGGGGCAATGGCGTTAGCCAAGGAGCCCAGATCCCATAAGCGGTCAAGACATATCCTGAGGCGCTTTCATTTGATCCGGGAGATTGTAGATCGCCGCGAGATCGAGATTAAGAGAGTAGATACAAAGAACAACGCCGCGGATCCACTCACCAAGGCCCTCCCTCAGCCACAGCATGAGCGACTTTTTGAGATGTTGGGTATGAGATACGCCAATAACTGGCCTTAGTGCAAGTGGGAGATTGTTGGATATATGTATGCCCAAGAGGCCATTATGTGATAATCGATGTATCTATACATGTATATATATTCAGTTTGCCTTCTTGCTCGACATGATAGTATGCTATCTGGTTCTTCTTTATCTGACATATTGATTTGATCATGCTTTTATTCATTCATGCATGCTGATAAAGCCCTGAGGATATCGGCTTGACTACTCTGATTATGATGGAGATCATACTAGTGGGACATCTGTAGTCTATAAGCATATCCTGGAACGTCCCTAGTCATAGGTATATCGAGACGGGGCATTGATATACCAGAGTAGACTAGCGTATATGATACTAGACCCATACGATGGGCGATGGATGTTCCCACATTCATCGATGTTTGACATCAAGATCATATACGGGTGCTCAGTGGTGACTGGGTACACTGGAAGGACTCACCGAGAACTCCTATATGGAATTATATCTATCGTCGGATAGCAGTTCTCAGGTGACACTGGTACAGGTTATTCTGTAGACCCGAGATCGTCATGGAGTCTTGTGTGTTCTCCCACTGTACTTTGATTGCCACCCTACCACGGCTCTACTGAGTCGTGCAAACAGGTGGCCGTTGGGTACAGTCCCGAGACACACGAAGACGATGAGCGATAGGAGGGGTTTCGTCTCTCCCGGTATTGGGAGTTGATGCTGTGCTGTGCCCGACTAGTTATAACAGCATGTCCCTGGCCAGGGCTGCTGAGATTTGCTGATAAGTGTTATCAGTAGTTTCTCGATCTGTTACAGACCATTCACCGGCATGACTTATTGAGTTATTGGGGTCGACGTGACCATCCCTAGGCTCGATATGCAGCATATCTGACGAAGAGACCGGACTGTATGGGTGTGTTGCCGGATGGCTCGACGGGAGTTGTAGCAGGTTCGCTTGTTGTCTTCTGATCGCTCAATACCCGGGTGGCCGTTACGTTTAGCTGACCGCTTGCTGCTTGAGGGTACCAGATATGATCATCACCCTCTGCCGGCGTATTGACGAGTCTTAGAGTCCTACAAAGGAGTTACCCAGTCCAGGAGAAACGTTGTGGTGCGCGTATGCGATATGCGCATGCACCCGATTGAAATGTGCGTATATGATACCGAACATTGATCGGGTGAACTGCTTTTGGTGGGGTCATATGAGATATGACCGGATTGATAAATCAAGTGTTGATTTATCATTTAACCATTAGTTTTCTCACTTAAAACCTTTTCTTAGATGATGGATGTGCGCATGCATGTGTGCTTTTCTTTCTTTCTTTCATGCTAGTTTCATGCACATGTGGATGTGCATACATGCACACATACATACACTCATCCATCATGGTTGTTAGCATATGGAAATGGTGGCAATATAAGACACACACCATGGATTATATAATGGATTATTATTTGATTTTGGATTTAAAAGAAAATGAAAAAGGAAAGGATAATCATTCTTGCTTCCACATTCTTCCTTTGACCTAACCATGTTCAACTACCACTAACCTAGGGTTATCCTTCTCTTTATCATTTAAAACTCAAGTTAAATAATGTCTCCATCACTTTAACCTTGGTTCATAGTGAGAAGGAATAAAATATATATTGATATATTTCTTTTTCTTCTCATGAGTTATCTTTTTACCTCTTGTTAAAAAATTGCCACCATCTTCTTCCTCTTTCTCTTTTGCTCTCTAGTCTTTTCTAGTGAGCAAATACCACTTAAAGAAAGGTTTTTGAAGTGAGAAACTTAACCACAACTTCATTCTACACATGCTTAGCCGTTTTGTTTAGAGTGTTCTCTTCGGTTTTGCGAAGTTGCGAGCTTGGACGGAGATCTCCGTGGTGGATCGTTGTGGACACAAGAGGACTTCAAGAGGACCTCCGTTCAACACCCAAGAGACCAAGGAGTCCAGCGAAAGGGAGCTACAAAGGTTGTAGTCTCGAAACCCTAGATTAGTTCGCTTTATATTTCGAAACCCTAATTTTCTAGGATCGATTCCTTTGCATGTTCGTTTAGTACCATAAAAATTTAATCTTTGGGTCATGTGATGCTTCAAAACTCTTCATAGGGTGCTACACAAACCTTTCAGTCTGATGGGACATAGCTCATAAATGAACTCCAAATCCAAACTTCTAAGACTGTATCGTTAACTGAACTTAATCAGTATCCTGCGCCATGCCTCCCTCAGTATTGCCTTGGACCAACTGTCCAAAATACTGCCCCTCGTCAGAAGGAAAACTATAACTCTGACAACCTCCTTGTCGTCCAGGTCACCTTGGAAGCCTGGAATGATAATTGTCTCCCGAATGAGGCTGTCGTTATCATATCCCTAGAGCATCCACTTATGTTCTAGAACTACTTCCGACTGTTTCTCCAGGATTGGATTAATGTCAACTTATTGCATCTAGTGCAAGAACAACATCTGGTGTGGTACTTGACATCTCGTGATTGACTCAATTGCCTGAGCAAGTGATCTGTCAATCATGCACATCCCTCTTCCCTTTAGTCTGTAAGACACCTTTAGAGAGGGTGACTCCATTACCTGCTGGTACACTACCGTGCCAGGAGTCGTTCATTCTAAATACTCTTAGAATGCTGTCTAAGTACCCTGATTGGGAAACCACCCAAATCTAGATCTAAAACCATAGATCTAGTAACCAGTATGTCTGATATAATGTCCAAGTCCCATGTGGAGAAACCACTCTGTGACGACCAAAGTATAACCGATTGTAGTATAGGAATATCACTTCCTACTCTGTGTATGTCATCCAAATACCATGACATCACACCCTACTACCTTCTCAACAGATCCATCCCCTATTCTGATGAAGTCAAACCTATGACTGTCACGTCAGAAATAGATGATCTATCTCCGCTATATCTTCTTTAGTCTATAGACAGACATAAGCTACCTGTCCACCAATGCTTCCGCTGCTCCCACTGACTACGACAACCCTCTGGTAGAGTCATACAAACGTACACTTCTAAAGCAAGTTTAGAACGACGCTATACTCATCCTCCTGCCGGGTCTCACAGTCTGGAACAACAGCAATGGCAAGTGTGGGTAAACAAGAACTTCCATGTCACCATCCTTGAGGCTACCGGAGTACCTCTCGGGTGCCTGAAGTTACCCACCTTATCTGTGGAGTGGCCAATGGAATGTCAAACCGGATTGAATCTTTAGGTTCCTTATCAAATCTTCAGTAATCGTTTGTGGTTCTGGAATCACTTCCAGTTCTGAAAAAATCCATTTTAATAAAACTGTGGCGAGTCTAGAACAATATTGCTATTGTTCATCCAGATGGTAGAAAATCAACCCTCATCATAGCCTGGGTCAACCCACAAACAGCCATTACAGAAACGTGCCTTGAGTTGTCCAGTGTCTGGTTTTAAGCATAAACCGGACAACTCCCCGTACCTTAACATCGTTAAGATATGAACTGTTCTATATCCAATGTAGAAACAGAGGCACTGATTTAATTGAACCAGATCCAAATCATGCAACTGTCTCCAGTGCATGTCAACTAAATCGAAGGAGGCCGATCAGCGTTACTCAACTTAGGAATGCTTCCAATTATGAGTAACCTGAAAGAGAAGCAAGATCTCTTTATCATTACTATCAACTGAATACCATACACAAGCATCTACATCTTCGATCGCTTTGAAGAATCCCAATACTTGCTACACCTGGTTCTCTACTCTATTCAAATACCTATAACTTCTCAAAATTCGGACCCTGTGTTTCCACGAAACACCTGTCTAAAAACTAGAGAAGTCATAAGTAAACCGAATATAGTATGAGGACCAACCCCTCTGTCCTGATGGACCCTGGACAACATACAATACTCTGTATAAGTCCCTTGAGTCTGATAACTCATTCACTGTATGTCGTTGGTTGAAAACTGTACTTATGGTTAAGAAGAATTACACCGCTGTTTAATGCTCCTTACCTAACCATCCACTGATATAGGTAAATGTCGTAGACATAATTTCATAAAGGTATATCTCACTCTATGAGAATAGACGTATAGATATATCAATTTGAAATTGGTGCATAACAGCGGATATTCAAAACCAAATATTTGCCGATCGGCAAACAGTCCAGGTGATCTCCTCAAATATCACTGATTACAACGAATCCCGATATAATGAGGATGATCACCCAATTCCCAAAAACTTACTCCCACTCATCATCTGTAAAACCATACAGATGTGAGAATCATACTTGGTAAATACATACCCTGGAGTAAGTATCTAATCGGGAAATCAGTTTTCTTTTAACATTACACAGTGAAACTGAAACATTGAAATGTTTCGATGGGGCATCCGGTATTCTTAGTAATGCCTCTTTCAGATTCACGACTGTAACCGTATAATTCTTTGCCACCTCTCCAAATCCCTTCTTATGTCTTTAGTCATCACCTTTTGCACACCCCTTAGGCCAAATGGATTTCTTCCTTCCCTACCGTTCGGCACCAGCCTATGGTTTGGAAGAAGACTATCCAATAAGCATAATGGGTGTACTGTCCTAATCCCAGGAGCACTCGCAAAGCGAGAGAAGGTGAAGATAAAAGACAACCGAATAAACCTTATTCCTATTTCTCCTGAACCAGAATCCATCCCCGAACTGGAACAAGTTCCTTTCGAGTTCGTATATAACCATACGATGGAGTATCCAAATAAACAGTGGATCTTCGTAGTGATACGGAGTGTCCTGGAGAAATACAAAGGTGATTTAGGATTGGCGAAAGAATACTTGGTTTGGTCGTGAATAGCAGTCGCAATTTACTTTGCCCTCTTACTAATCCCTTGCTTTGTCTTAACTTAATACCTTCTGCACACCATCGTTAGGCTAATTGGTTTTCTTCATTCCCTACCGTTCGGCACCTGCCTATGGTTTGGAAGTAGACTATCCAATTTGCGTAATAGGTGTACTATCTCCTAAACCAAGGAGTACTCGCAACCTGAGAGAAGGTAAAAGGAAAAGACAACTGAATAATCCTATCCGTTTTCTCCAGAACCTGAAACCATCCTCGAATAAATTCCTTCGAGTTCGTATCTAACCATACGATGGTTTTATCCAATGGAAGTGGACGTTCGTAGTAATACGGGGTGTCCTGGAGAAAAGGGTAAAAGTAGGAGTGGCAATGAGGTTTGCAACTCCGACAATCCAAAAGCCGGTGTTAAGAAGGTTCGGTCAACTTGGTCACCGAGTCATAGTCTAAGGGTCGGGTCAATAGTCGCTGCCAAAGAGAGAGAGAGAAAAGAAACACTCAGCGTGCACTCTAACCTAGATCAGAATGGTTACCAATTTATCTAATCTGGAAACCTCCTACTGTACCTCAAATTCTCCTCCAAACCTAAAAGAAGAATTAGTCGGGAACACCCGAGGAGTAAACTAACTCATCAGTGGGAATCGGGATCCAACTATCATTGCATGATAACGTGACGGAATCCGCTCACGGTGTCACACTCCAGAAGGTATGCGCATATCTGGCAAGTTTCAGTTCTTTTGAAACTCCCGATGTGACTTTTGCCCCATGCTCTTATGACCTTGACGAAGGCCAACAAATCATAAGTCACATGTCAAGTTCTACCCGTCATTCTCCAGGTTGATTTGAACCAACCCGCACAAGCCCTTGACGAAGGCCAACAAGGCTATACGACTGTCCCAAATCAACGCATCTATCTATGCTGCAGAAAGGCAACAAGCAGCTACCATACACTATGCCTTGACGAAGGCCAACAAACACAGCATGAATACTAAGTGCTACCCGTCTGAAACGACGGAGGGCTACGAATGGTTTCTGGCGAAAACCTTTAACGTAAAGGACTTGATATCGTTGAAGGAACCGGATAGCTTTTGAAAATATAGTGACGAAAACCGTTGCTAAAGAGGTCACTCCCGGTGAAGGGATCTCGGCTCTTTCCCCGTAGAATGAGGTGCAGGATATTCCAACTGAATACCACGATGCAAAGCAAAAGTAATCGGCTATAGTGAAGTCATTGCCCTGACGCAAACTTTTGTCCAAGGGGTCACTCCCGGTGAAGGGATCTCGGCCCTTGCCTCGTCGACTGAGGAGCAGAATATTCCAACTGAATACCACGATGCAAAACAAAAGTGAACATCCTTGCAATAACAGCTTTTTGAAAAGTGTTCCAACAACATCAGATTAGGTTTGTTTTTAACTTGCATTGATCCGAATCAACGCAGTCCCATAATTGATCACACCACAAAGAACGAAAATATACTGATGTATGTATATGCCATCCGCATTCGCCACTGGGTCCCGTCATTACCCGTTAGGTTAGCTAACTAACGACAGAGCGGGAACTGGACTAGCGCGGATGTAAAACATATACAACATCTACTAATATATATACCAATATATTATATTTCGCTCAAGGCGTGATAAAAATGCAACATCACAGAAATGTACAGCATCACAGAACAATACAGATATCTGGGATCCCTGGGTTTCATAGAGCCACTACTGAAACCCGACGTTCCCCTGGTCGTGTGGATAGCCTGTGCAATGAAATCCTAGACCCCTACGGGTGCGGCAAGTTACCCGCCAAAACCTGAAGCGAGGCAGCCCCCTTCAGCAACATGAATGGACCACCCAGCACTTCACGGAATCCGGTAACTTGGGCACCCCTCCTGGGTCAACCTATACCCTCTACGAGTGCGGCGAATAGCCCGCAAATTCTAGAGTGAAGCCCCCTCCGTCCTAATGCCATGAGATGCGGGCTTGTTGCCCTCTAGAACTCGGCTATCCGTGCACCCCTCCTTGGGGTAATCCTAGTACAGAAAGTAAAATATACATACAACGGGTACATCGACCGCAACCTGGTCGTGCCCCAAAAGAATAATATACAATCAGGCAGTGACGGCAGTCCACATGTCGGACGCTCGCCCCGCAATATCAAATGTACATAATACAACCACAACTGTACTAGCATTGCATCCAGGCTATCCCCCACGACCAATCCGCAACATCACAGCAATACACAATACATCAACGTGAAAGTCACGTTCGCAAATCCGTCTAACCGGGCTATAGCAGTTTGACTGGATTTACCGATCGAGTGATATTCACGGTCGCAGATATAATGTAAATACTGTGAACTAATGTGTTTAAAATATCCGATCGATCAAAATTTTAATAAGTGGGCCACCAAGTACTACTGTAGCACATCAAGAAATTCTGGGCCCAATATTAATATTCCAAAACCCTTATTTTCAACCCAGAAAGCAACTGAAGAAAATTGATACAGCAATGACATTAATGTGCGGCGGAACCGTGGCCCAAAGGGGGGTTTGGCCACGGTTCCGCGCTTTAGTGATCGAGTTGCTGTGTTGAATTTCTACAGTGTGCTTATAACTTCCAGTACATCACTATTTTACAACCTGAAAAATTTTTGGACACCAAAAAATTTCGACAGAAACTGATGCATGAGAAAACGCGGAATTTGGAATTTTTGATCGATCGAAAATGCAAAACACATTAGACAAATCTAGACTAAGTTAATGGCGAGGCTCTTATACCACTGTAAGTGCACGGCGGCGCCCCGGCCGTCAATCCGACGGCCAAATGCGGAAGCGGTGATAAACTTTAATTTTTCATGAACTGGCACCACCGCGCACTAATACCCGGATCGAACCATTAACTAGTCCTAGCTAACTACAAGATAGGGAATAGAGATATACCGACTGATCCAAGTCCTCCAGTCTTCTCGTCGTCGTCCCGATCTCCCGCGGAATGTCCTGTCTCCACCTCGTCGCCGGAAGTGCACCACATCGCCTACTTCTTTTACGGGCTCCTACCTCAATGCCGAGGCAACTCGGGCACGAAGCTGGCTAGTCGACGTGCCCAAGGTTTGCTGTAGAATATAGTGTGGAACTTGTGTCTCATTTTGGGGTTTTGGATGTTGCCTTTTGAGATGGTGGAGGAATTGATTTTTGAGATGAACTAGAGAGCTTTTCTTAGCACCCTTAGAAAACCAAAAATGCCACACATGAAAATGAATCCCACCCCTCTCCAATAGTGGCCGGCCCCTTGTGTGATTGGAGAGAGAGAGCAAAGACAAGGGGGTGGGTGGAAAGAAAGTGATTATGAGAAAATCAAATGATCACAACAAAACCCAACACTCCAAAGCAACCATCATCTTTCCACAAGTCAAACAATCATGAACTCAAGAAAGGTTAAGGGATGGGGCTCCATCATGCAACCATCATGATACAAATAAATGCAAAGACCCCCTCCACAATTGCTTATTTGCACAAATGCAAATAAGCCCTCCTCCACCAATCTTCGGCCAAGGAACGATACAAAGGAAATTTGCCGAAACGGAAAGCAAACTGGCAACTCCAGAAAACTGGTCCCGTAATAAATTACAGGAAAACCCCGATACTGTGCATACACACCCGTATTTGTATTCCGACCGAAATACAAATGCAATGAGACAAAGTCTACACTGTACTATACTAGGATCCGGCTTAAACCAAAGCCGGCTAGTAAAATCTGTTCGATCCTGATCCGTGCAATACCGCACGTATCTGATCGAACCCTGCCATATATCCATACGGCCTGTAGTACAAACTGTCCGATTCTGATCCGTGCAATACCGCATGTATCAGATCGGACCTTGCCATATCTCCATACGGCCTCTACAGCTTTTCGCCCGAAAGCTGAGTAACTGAATGTGGGGGCTCTAAAGACTCGCCAACACCTTGGTTGTGGATTTAACCACTAGCACGTCAGAGGTATAAGCCAATACGTAACGAGCTACCAGGTACTGACCAAAAGGGACGTCGATGAGCGAACTCATCCTGACACCCTACTGAGCCTGTCAGTGACAATATCCGTACAGTCCGGTCCGTTCGTCTATGAGCATCGTATGGCGGGCCTAGGGGGTTGGTAAAAGTCAGACCCCCAAAAGCGGTACAAGTCGTGTCGGAGTGTAGCCCAGAACACCTTGAGATACTACTGGAATACCTACCAGTAAATCTCCTGCCTCGGCCGAGGGCTTCGTGTAATGGCTCTCCTAGACACAGCGCGACCTCACCCCCAATACCGGGAGAGACGAACCCCTGAAGATACGCTCACTGCCTCCATGTGGCTCGGGACTGTACCCAACTAAAACCTGTTTGCACGTCTCCTTTGAGCGTGGTAGGGTAGTAATCAAAGTACAGTGGGAACTCACACGAGACAAATGACGATCCCCAGGTCGATGAACTAACCTGTACACATGTCACCAGGGAACTGCTATCTGACGTCAGGTATAAGACCAACTAGCATGTTCCCGGCGAGTCCTGTCCGGTGTACTCATAACCCAATGAGCACCTGTATACATCTTAGGTGATCCAACTGACACCAGTGGCTTGTGAGACCGGCCACCGCCCCTCGTCGGGGTCTTGACTGTATACACTAGTCTACTTTGGAGTATCGATGCCCTGTCTCGAAACTCACACGACTAGGGACCATTTAAGGATATGCTTATAGACCCCAGCTCCCACTTATATGATCGCCCACATACTGCTGGTGGTCAAGCAAGAATCCTAGGGGCTCTATCAACGTGTAATAGCAACTTGTCAGGTCACCTAAAGCAGTACACGATGATCAAGGTAAACCAGATAGCATACTATCATCTCGAGTAAGACTGTCCTACCGGGATAGGTCATCCCTCAATCATTGCAATCACGTACCTGTGACCTAATAATTGACTCTGAGGGCACTATCTCCAACAATTGGCACGCACCAGGCACGGTGCAGCACGCACCAGGCACGGTGCAGCACCGCACCAGGCACGTGCCCGGCACCACGGAGAATTTTTTGTCCCCACAGAGACACTTTGGACCCCCGGGGTCATTTGTAGGGGTTTCCCACCTAGACTATAGCAGGTGGGAGGCGCTTGGTGCATGTATTGGCTCATTGGCACGCACCAGGCATGGTGCGGCACGCACCAGGCACGGCGCTGCACCGCACCAGGCATGGTGCTGCACCGCACCACGCCGTGCCCGGCACCGTGCCCACCGTGCCCGGCACCGTGCCCACCGTGCCCGGCACCATGGAGAAATTTTGTATGGCCACAGAGACACTTTGGACCCCCGGGGCCATTTATAGGGGTTTCCCTCCTAAACTATTGTAGGTGGGAGGCGCTCGGTGCATTCTCGGCTAATGGGCACCGCACCAGGCACGGTGCTGCACCGCACCAGGCACGGGGCTGAACCGCACCAGGCACGGTGCTGCACCGTGCCGTGCCGTGCACGGCACCATACCCACCGTGCCCGGCACCATGGAGAAATTTTGTATGGCCACAGAGACACTTCGGACCCCCAGGGTCATTTCTAGGGGATTCCCCAGAAAACTATAGTAGGTGGGAGGGGCTTGCTCGGTTCATGCCATGGCTCATGGGCAAGGGCCATGACACGGCGCATGGCATTATGCCAGGCAATGTTTTTGGGACTACGGCCGGGCCCGACGGGAGGGGGACCGGTCCGGGCAACCCGTGGCATCATCCGGCGCGGAGCCGGTGGTGGGGCCTGCGGATAGTTCGCTGCGGGATCTTGGGCGGCGCGGGCCCCACATCACGGAGGCCAAACCGGGTCCCTTAGGCTCTCATTTTTTGCGGAATTTGCATAAAAAGTCCCCACGCGCGTGCGCCTGGGGGCTCGACGCGGCGGCTCATTGTTGGCATCATTCGGCGAGACTTCCGGCGCATGCGACGCCCGATCCTTCGGTGCCACGGTGCCGGCGCGGCGCAAGATTGCCCCGCGGGCGCTCACGACTTGATGAATGACTCGCGCGCGCGGCGGCTCATTGTCGGCTCCGTTCGGCGAGAATTCTGGCCCGCGCGGCAGCCCGATCCGTCGGTGGCACGGCGCCGGCACGACACGAGACTGCCCCGCGGGCGCTCGCGTCTCGAGGAATGTCCCTAAAAATCCACACACGCGCGCGCGCGCCCCGCGCTGCGTCGCGATTTACGTGGATTCACGCCTTCGCGCCTTAGTGCCTCGCGCGCGCGGGCCTGACGCGGCGGCTCTTTGTCGGCTCCGTTCGGTGGGAATTCCGACCCGCGCGGCGGCCCGATCCGTCGGTGGCACGGCGCCGGCACGGCGCCGGCACGGCGCGTGACTGCCCCACGGGCGCTCGCGTCTCGAGGAATGTCCCTAAAAATCCCCACACGCGCGCGCGCCTGCCCGCGCCGCATCACGATTTACGCGGATTCGCACCTTCGCGCCTCGCACGCGCGGGCCTGACGCGGCGGCTCATTGTCGGCTCCGTTCGGCGGGAATTCTAGCCCGCGCGGCGGCCCGATCCGTCGGTGGCACGGCGCCGGCACGGCACGAGACTGCCCTGCGGGCGCTCGCGTCTCGAGGAATGTCCCTAAAAATCCCAACACGCGCACGCGCCCGCCCCTGCCGCGTCGCGATTTACACGGATTCACGCCTTCGCGCCTTAGCGCCTCGCGTGCGCGGCCCTGACGCGGCGGCTCATTGTCGGCTCCGTTCGGCGGGAATTCCGGCCCGCGCGGCGGCCGGATGCATGTCTTGGCTCATGGGCCCCGGGCCCCGCACCGGGCACGGTGCTGAGTCGCACCGGGCACAGTGCAACATCGCACCGGGCATGGTGAAGCACGCACCAGGCACGGTGCAACACCGCACCATGCCGTGCCCGGCACCATGGAGAAATTTTGTATGGCCACAGAGACACTTTGGACCCCCGGGGTCATTTCTAGGGGGTTCCTTCCTAAACTATAGTAGGTGGGAGGCGCCCGGTTCATTCTTGGCTCATTGGCCCGTTGCTGGGCACGGTGCAGCACGCGCCAGGCACGGTGCAGGTCGCACCAGGCACGGTGCAGCACGCACCATGCCGTGCCCTGCACCATGCCCACCGTGCCCGCACCATGGAAAAATTTTTTATGGCCAAAGAGACACTTTGGACCCCCGGGGTCATTTCTAGGGGTTTCCCTCCTAAACTATAGTAGGTGGGAGGCACCCGGTTCATTCTTGGCTCATTGGCCCGTTGCGGGGCACGGTGCAGCACGCGCCAGGCACGGTGCAGGTCGCGCCAGGCACGGTGCAGCACGCACCATGCCGTGCCCTGCACCATGCCCACCGTGCCCGGCACCATGGAAAAATTTTACATGGCCACAGAGACACTTTGGACCCCGGGGTCATTTCTAGGGGTTTCCCTCCTAAACTATAGTAGGAGGGAGGTGCTTGCTTGGCTCTCGGTGCATGCCATGGCTCATGGGCAGGGGCCATGGCGCGGTGTGGGGCAAGGCGCCGTGCACCGCCCTTGGGAACGTGGCTCGGCCCCGCCATGAGGCCTACCCCGGGACCCACCGGTGGGGCCCACTGCAGGCCACCGGTTGGCGTTTCCTGCCTTTTTCGGCTTTCGAGACGCGTGCTTCTTTCGTGCTCGGCGGAGCCGCCTCATCCGATCCTCGTGACCCTTCGCGCATCGTTTTGCATTGACGTTTGTCTTGGCACGGTGGGCACGAGCATTCGGGTTCGTGCGCGGCGGCGGCCGTGTCGACATGTGAGTGGTTTTGGACTGCATGTCCCGGCTTGTTCCCTGCCTCTTGCGCAGCCAACCGCCGTCGCTGCTGTCCCTTCATGCGCCCTCTCCGGTCGCCCTCATGCCGGCTCGGTGTTCGGCCCCGTTGCCTGTGTTGCGAACCAGATCCGTCCGGAACCCGACTGCGGCCTATGCTCGCGATCGTCCTCCTCCCGCCGTTCGGCGAAGGGGAAGCGCACGACGTCGGACCTCTCCTGCTCTCAGTCGGCGGCGGCCTCGCCAGGCCGTCTCTTCCCGCCCGGCCGTCGTGGACCTTTTTGGGCTTGTGGATGCGGTGGATCTGGAGGGACTTTTAGGGGTGCGTCCCCCGGTCCCTTGCCATGTCCCGCTCTCGAACGAATGACTCATTGCTCGCCGACTACTCCTCCCCTTCGTGGGGTGGCGGGTCTCCGGAAGCGTGATGTCGCCGAGGACGTGCTACCTGGTTGATCCTGCCAGTAGTCATATGCTTGTCTCAAAGATTAAGCCATGCATGTGTAAGTATGAACGAATTCAGACTGTGAAACTGCGAATGGCTCATTAAATCAGTTATAGTTTGTTTGATGGTACTTGCTACTCGGATAACCGTAGTAATTCTAGAGCTAATACGTGCAACAAAACCCGACTTCTGGAAGGGATGCATTTATTAGATAAAAGGCTGACGCTATAACATTTCGAAATAATAAAAATATTATTTTTAGGGAATACTTATAATTTAATATTATTTTATTGAATATTTTAATAATTCGGTATAATTAAAATACAAATAAATAGGGAAAATTTTGGAAAATTCTAAAATAGGGTAAATTAGAGAATTATGCCATTTCTAAGTTTAATTGAGTAGTTATATTCTAAATTAGCGCTAATCGCGATTAATAATCGCTAATCAGTGTTTTTGGCAATTTGTGCAAAACATGCACATATCACTTTTCACACTTATGCATTTTCTTGCCATGGTTCACTTTGGGTTTACTATTCTTGGGAGAAGGATTTTGAGAGAATAATAAAAAGAAAAGGAAAAGAAAATGGGAAAAGAATAAAGAAATGAGGTATGGTGAGAGAGAGAGAGAAAAGTATGGGTTTTCTTTGACTTTGGACTTAGCCATCTCCTTCATTCCCTTCACTCATTTCTCTCCCTCTCCTTCAAGTTGCTGCTGCTACTCCTGCTCCTCACCCCACCTCCCCTCTTCAAGCCTCAAATCATCTCAAAAACAATTCCAAAACCCAATCTCCATTTCATTAAAAGTGTGCACAAGCTCAAGATCTACACATTGGACTAAAGAAGCAATGATTTTGGCCACTAGGGGCAACTCAAGAAAGTTCTTGAGTTGCCAAATGAGGTATTTGCTGAACCACTTTCTTAGTTTTAGCGTTACTTATGCCCCCATGTTTAGATTGAACCGATATCGTTTGATATTGTGGAGTTAAAGAAAAACCTAGTTAGGGTTTGAGGAAATTATGAGTTGTAATGTGAAATTAAGCTCAGTGGAGGCTACACCAACACCCTAGTGCATGAATTGAGACCACAACCTGAGAGTTGAAACAAAAATACGGATTTATCGATACCCTATCGGAGAATTTGTGAAATCTGTGATGGTTATTTGCGATCTGCTATCAACCCAAGACTCTGAAAATTAAATTGATTGGACAGTGACATGTGCAGGCACCCTGGAAGCTAACCCCAAGACCCTAACCCCTACCTCCTATACCCGGCCGTAGATTTATCCATTCTGGACGCAGTTTGCGGCCAGACCATGGTGGATTTGCATCGTTTTGGTTTTGGTGTTCCCTTATCTGTAGATTTGGCCTCTGGTATGTATAGATTTGTCTAATTTGACCTATGGTGAAATCTGGAGCCTATTTCCTAAGTTGCTGTTTTGGATTCGTGTTTCCGTATTCCATATTTTTTAGTTCTGAATTGTGTATTGTGATTTACCTCGACTATTTGGCGTTTATACGACGATATCGAGGATTTGTTGATGGTTTTGAAGGCGTGCCCATAGGTTCTAACCTATAGGCCCCTTATCATATCGTTTTGGGTTTCGTGTGCCGTGTTAGCTTGGTTTTGGTTTTAATACGCATTACGATACTTTGACGTGTAGGTATCTATGAAGACTTCGGGATGACGAGCAAGCGCGTGGCGACGTCGACAAATTAAGACGCAAGGTGAGTAGATTATATCTACTGGGGGAAGTCGGGAGGATGGCGTATAGCACCCCCGCAGTCCGTAGTTGGTATACTATATATTATGTTTGATAGTTATAGTGTGTCATGGATATTGTGTTAGGTGTAGTTTGGTTAGCTTAGGGTTAGCAATAAACTAGTATAGTTCCTAGTCACGAACCCTAGAATAGGTTTACACCACACGCGCACCCTTGCATATTCACTATACTTACGCGGTATTGATGATGATATTGGATGACTTTGAAAGGTTCCTAGGCACACTAGTTAGGTCTCACAAGGCATCAACCATGCCAATTTCAAAAATTAGAGGTGCCGAGAAACCCTAATACGGATCGTTGGCTAGAAGTTTAGGTGAAACGATAACAAGTTAACTACTTAACTATGAGTTTACGAAAATACAACCTTTGTAGATCCGTTTCTCCACCTCCATAGCTCCGTGATGAAGTCCTCTCCGCTGTCTAAATCAAACCATGACTCTAGTATCGGCTTCATCGAAGAATGGGCGGGCTAGGTCATCGACGACGATGCCGAAGATGATCTACGTCGAGGCATCACTAGATCAAGCTCCACCTTCACTAAGCCATGAAAACTTGTGAAGGAAACACCCTATACTACTTGGCAAGAGGTATAGTATGAAGGAATAGAAAGTGGGTTCACTTTAGAATTGGATTTCTCACTCATTTTCACATTCCACCATTGATGAAGTGAAGCTTTCTTCAATGTTGAAGATGAAGAAGAAGAAGAAAGAATATCATAAGTATTATTGAAAAAGGATAAATAATATGAATACTTATCATATCCTAACCCTAGTTAATTGTAGAGAATAGACCATGGTTTGTTTAAATGGTTAGGGTTAAGCATGAAGACAAAATGGTTAGAAAGTCAAACCTTCATGAAGATTCAACTACAAACAAAGAAAGCCACCATTTTCTCTTTATTCTTTCCAAAATAAATAAATAAATAAATAAGAAAGAAAAGCAAAACCCTAATCATTAACTTAACCATGGTTTAATCTTTACACTTAACCAAGTTAACATGTATCATCAAATATGATACAATCAAGTGCACAAAAATATATCACATATACGATGTGCACATGCGAGTGAGAAAATCCATCTTAAGTAAACCGATACTAGTTAATGCAAACTAATATATCAAATATATAATTATGCATTAAATCATTAAATCAACACTTGATTTAATGATCCGATCATATCGCATATAACCGACTAATATAAACAGTAACATCTTATCGAATCAACACTTGATCCGATATCCCGGCTATATCGCATATAACCGATCAATGTCACAAATCGCGAGAATTGAATACAGTATCACATACTGGTATTATTCTCGGTCCCACACATATCTCATATGTGCTCCTATTTCGTTTCGCTTGAGCCAGGAAACCTCTGTGTAGGACTCTAAAGACTCGTCAATACGCCGGCAGCAGGTGATGATCATATCAAACACCCACAAGCCGCAAGCGGTCTGCTAAACGTAACGGCCACCCGGGTATTGAGCGATCAGAAGATCGACGAGCAAGACCGCTCACACTCCTGTGAATCCAACCAGTAACACTTACCGTACAGTCCGGTCTCGTCGTCTGATATATCGCATATCTCGCCTAGGGGTGGTAAACGTCAGACCCCAATAGCTCGATAAGTCGTGTCGATATGAGGTCTATAACAGTTCGAGAAACTACTGATAACACTTACCAGTATATCTCAGCAACCCTGGCCAGGGATTTCCGGTTATAGCCAATCGAACACAGCGCAACATCAACCCCCTATACCGGGAGAGACGAATCCCCTCCTATCGCTCATTGCCTCCATGTGATTCGGGACTGTACCCAAAAACCACCGTTTTGCACGCCCTCTTGGACGTGGTAAGGTGGAAATCAAAGCACAGTGGGAACCACACAAGACTCTATGACGATCTCGGGTCAACAGACTACTCTGTACCAGTGTCACCAGAGAACTTGTTGGGGTAAAAATTTACACCACGGTTGACCAAGTCAAAATCAAAGTCAACCCCAAGCCAGGTGGGCCCAAGCCCAGGTCAAGCGGGCCCATGACCAAGTCGAGCCCGCAGCCAGCCTCCCCATGCCAACAACAAAATCATGTAATAAATAATTTTTTATGTAATTGTTTATGCATGAATGTAAACAAAATGGGCACAAAGCCAATATTTTGTAAGCCCATGGCTTATGTGCAAAAATGAAATGGCACATAAGCCATGGGATGGCTAAAATGCCATTTTTGTAAAGCCCAAGGGGCTATTTGTAAATATGTAAGCCTATATAAGGCAAAATGATGATGAATAAAAATATACACTTTTCATTCCCCCAAAACCTAGGGTTCTTTGTGCCTCCTGCTCCTTCTCCAAGGTTCTAAATCTTCTCATTTCTTTTGAGTTAAATCAAGAGTTTTACTCTTTCTTTTCCAAAACTAAGTAGTTTTCCACCACAAAACCCACAAAGGAGAACACAGATCTCCCATCAGATCTCAAAAAGGAGTGATTTTTAAAATCTACTACTTCTTGATCTTCAAGATCCGGCCAAACAACAGAAGGAAGAAGAAGAACCCCCTTCATCAGCTTCAAAACACCTCAGGAGTTTAACTCCATACATATATACATAACAAATATTTCTTTTCTGAAGCACAGCTTCTGTTTCTTAGGCTAAAAGCCACTTTTTCTCGCCGGCGCTCAAGCGCAGAGCGCCCGCGTGCCGACACGTGGCGCGCTTGCGCTCAAGCGCAAGCGCAAGTCGCCCACGTGCCGACACGTGGCGCGTTTGCGCTCAAGCGCAATCGCCCGAGCGCAAGTCGCCCCGGTGCCGAGACGTGGCGCGCTTGCGCCTGCGCCCAAGCGCAAGTCGTCCCGGTGCCGACACGTGACGCGCTTGCGCCCAAGCGCAAGCGCTCGAGCGCAAGTCTCCCCCGTGCCGACACGTGGCGCGCTTGCGCTCAAGCGCAAAGCGCCTACGTGTCGACACGTGGCGCGCTTGCGCTCAAGCGCCCAGCGCTCAACCGCAGAGCGCCCACGTGCCGACACGTGGCACTCTAGCGCCTGAGCGCACAGCACCTAGGCGCACAGCGCCCAAGGTGCTGCCCCAACACATCCTTTGGATGCCTTTTCCCCTCTTTCTTTTATATATATACATATATACATATATATACATATATATACATATGTATACATATTTACACACACACATGCTCCACGACATTGTCCCTGTTAGAAAAAAATTTCTAACGGGGCGCTGCCCCGCACCCCGCAAGGGGGCTGCTAGCCCCCTTGACCCCCAGCCCGCTATCCGGGTAGCGGGACCCCCGTAAAAAACTCTGCATGGCTCCCGATATATCCAAATCCCCCCCTTTTCAAAACACAACACGCGTACACTGCACATTGAGTTCGCATGACCAGTTTAACCCGTTAATCGGAGGTTCCCTCGCCCCAAGGGCGAGGGGTAATTAACGGCAGCTTAGTCCGCGGCTGCCGGAAATTCGGATCCCCACAATCAATAAACCCCGGCCTACCCTAGGCAGGGGGAATCTGTAGTACGCCTGACAAATGCGCGCGTATTCCCATCTCAATGGGGTGACAAAAAACACCCTACAGATTCTGGCACGCCCGGTGGGACCAATCTCTCCTCCCATATTTCGGGTTAAGCGTTCATGCGAACTCAATCAATATACATACCTGTATTTATACTAAAAATAATGCTTTTTCATACAGGTTTTCAAGCAATCACTCTCCAACAATGTCTCCAAGGACGATCTCAGCTCTCGGCACGACTCCCGTCTCCTACACGATGAAGATAGACTCCAGGACGGTCCTTCCGGCCAGTCTCGGGCGACAATGGGAGGAGGAGCTGCTACCATTCGGCTCTATCATGTTCATGCCAGTTGGCGCCATCCCATCTCCTCAAGCCCCGGTGGCAGACAAACCGGTCTCGAAAGGCAAGAGACCAAATGTGGTGATCTCGAGGGCGCCCAAACCCAAACGCAAGTCGGTATCTGAACGACTTTCCTTGGCCCCAGCTGGGGGCAAGGCCATCAACACCAGCAAAGAAACAAGGCATCTCGGGCAAACTCCAGCGACGCCTCTGACAACTGCTCGATTGGGTGTCTTCTCAAGCCTCCCCATCACTCAGCTTATGGCGGCTTCCCGAAGAGCAGAAGCCTGCCAGACGCTCAAGGCAGAGAAACTGAGGAAGAAGCGGCTCGGACACAGAGCCAACAAAAGGGCCATGGCTCCGGCCATGTTAGAATTTATGAATTTCCAAATCCCGGACTGCTCCGCGAAATCAGCCGCCAAAGATAAAGAGATGGCTGGGTACGTGGTCCACACTGTCTATATGGCCGGACAAGAAGAAACGAACCCTCCTCTTCTTCACAGCCATGGTGATGATATGGTTGACGCTACCCAGCATTGACTCGATCTAAATGATGAAGAGCCCGCTCACGCCGATAAACCAGAGGAGCCCGTGGTTCCTACGGAATTGAGCTCAGGCGATAAAGATTACCCGGTTGTCATAGCCGGAACTACAGAACAAGCATTATTCCAATGGCTTCAAAGGCAATTTCAGGACAGGGATGAGAAGATGGCCGAGGTCTATTCCAAAGTCGACGAGCTGGCAAACGTCATGGCAGATCTCGCGACCCAAGTCGCCCGATTGCAATTACAGCAGAATCAAATTTTGGCTCATGAGCCAGGGATTGATACCCGGGGGCAGCCAACTGATATCCCTTTCAACCTAAAAGCGGAGCGCCTTCGCGAAAAACGGCCGCAATCAGCCTCCAGTCCCTCCGATACATACGCCGGGGGGGAATCGCCTTTGAAAGAGAAGCTGGAAAAGGTCTATTCCTTCAAGAGGGAAAAGGTCTATTCCTTCAAGAGGGAAAAGGTCCACAAGATATTCAGGGACGCCCTAAGAAATGGTCTACAACTGCCAGAATCTAAGAGACCGCAAGAAGAGAATATGACCGACGACCCAAAATATTGCCCCTTTCACAGGGTGATAGGTCATGCCATTGAGGACTGCTTCGTCTTCAAAGATTGGGTCGAAAGGCAATACAAGATGGGAGAGATAGAACTTTCTAAAGGCGTGTTAGCAAACAGTCAAGCTACGATCGCCGATTTCATGCAAATGGAGACTGAAACCTTTCGGGAACCTAATCCTCCCAGACATGTGCCTCGAGGACCAGCATCAGTAAAGGCACCTACTCCAATGGAGGGAAAGAAGAAGGTATACTCCTTCAGGAGGGATGAAGTCCGCAAAATATTCATGGACGCCCTGAACAGCTGTCTGCAACTGCCTGTTCCAAAGAGGCCACAGGAAATGAACATGACCGGCAATCCCATATACTGCCCATATCATAGAGTGGTGGGACATACCATCGAAGACTGCTATATTTTCAAAGATTGGGCAGAGGACCAATATAAGCTTGGAAAAACCTCACAATCCTCGGATGTATCGGCAAGCCACAGAGCTAGGTCATCAACACAGCTCCGCCAAGATCAAAGTTCAAGGAGCTGGGATAAGCAAAAAGGACCACCACGTCGTTAAACTGGGAAACAATCGACCTCTAAGTCGTTAAACTGGGAATGTAAAAATATATGTATACATATATATGTAAATAAACAAAAAATGTGTAAATAAAAGAAAAATAGAGAAAAGCCGAAATGATGGGGCAACTCGCAATAAAAATCAGCGAGTAAAAATAAAAATTAAATAAAGCCGAAATGATGGGGCAACCGCAAATAAAAGCCGAAACGATAGGGCAATCGCGATCTTCGCGATAAAAAAGCTGAAAGGATAGAGCAATCGCGGTAAAATAAAAACAAAAAAAAAACAAACAAAAATTCAAATTTCCAAAATTCTTCCGGCCCTACGGTTAGTCCCCAACTTGACTACCGTATACAATCCACGGGCTCAAATAATTCTCATCATACCCATATCCCACTGCAATCACCAGTCCAGCGGTTGGTCTCCGCCCTCGGAATTATGCTCCATTGGGAAGACCCACTTATGTTTCCTTGCGCATGTGCTTCAGTGTTAGCAACGCTTATGCCGGCCCCTACCCCAAAATTCCGAGCTCGCCATCGATCGACCTCCAAGTCGTTAAACCGGAGACAGATGACCTCTACGTCTTTAAACTGGAAACAGATGACCTCTACGTCGTTAAACTGGAAACAGACGACCTCTACGTCGTTAAACTGGAAACAGACGACCTCTAAGTCGTTAAACTGGAAACAGATGACCTCTAAGTCTTTAAACTGGAAACAGACGACCTCTAAGTCGTTAAACTGGAAACAGATGACCTCTAAGTCTTTAAACTGGAAACAGCAGACCTCTAAGTCTTTAAACTGGAAACAGATGACCGCTAAGTCGTTAAACTGGAAACAGCAGACCTCTAAGTCTTTAAACTGGAAACAGCACGACCTCTAAGTCTTTAAACTGGAAACAGACGACCCCTAAGTCGTTAAACTGGAAACAGATGACCTCTAAGTCGTTAAACTGGAAACAGCAAGACCTCTACGTCGTTAAACTGGAAACAGCAGACCTCTATGTCTTTAAACTGGAAACAGCAGACCTCTAAGTCGTTAAACTGGGGACAGTAGACCTGTAAGTCTTTAAAATAGAAACAGCAAGACCTCTACGTCGTTAAACTGGAAACAGCAGACCTCTAAGTCTTTAAACTGGAAACAGCAGACCTCTAAGTCGTTAAACTGGGGACAGTAGACCTCTAAGTCTTTAAAATGGAAACAGTAGACCTCTAAGTCGTTAAACTGGAAACAGTAGACCTCTAAGTCGTTAAACTGGAAACAGTAGACCTCTAAGTCATTAAATTGGGAACGAGGGAAATCCACTCATGTGTCCTCACGATACATGAGGAAGAACAAACCTTCGTGGGATCCTTACGACTCACGAAGGAAAAAGACACTTGGGAGTCCTCACGACTCCTAAGGAGAACATACACCTGCGAGATCCTTACGACTCGTAGGGAGAAAATGCTTTTATGGGACCCTCACGGCCCATAAAATTGAAAAGTCTTAGGTGACAGGGATCTAAACCTTTCTCCTAAGCCATCGCTCCCCAACCCCCAAGTGGCGAATGATGAGTCGCTCCTGGTACCATATTCCAGTGCAGCGATGCAGACGCCAACCAAATTCCAAATCCCATACCCCGATGGCGAATGATGAGTCGCTTATGGTACCATATTCCAGTGCAGCGATGCAGACGCCAACCAAATTCCATCTCCCATACCCCAACGGCGAATGATGAGTCGCTCCTGGTACCACATTCCAGTGCAGCGATGCAGACGCCAACAAGGTCCTGAAATTTTTCTGGCCCTACGGTCTGGATCATACATCCTGCAAAACCGTATACAATCCACGGGCGTAAAACAATCCCGATCTCTCCAAAAGGAAGAAAAAAAAAGAGAAAAAAAAGAAGAACGGTATGTCCACAAGCAAAACGGGCACGGATGAAAACCCGAAAAGGGCTCCGTAAGTAAAAACAGCAGGACTGCCGGCGAGTTTGTGAAAACCCGAAGGGGCGCAAACTCGTAAAAAAAAAGAAATGAAATGCACTCGCAAAGTCCTCTAGACTTTGTGAGGAGAAAATTCCCGCGTGAGATCCCTACGACTCACAAAGGAGCAACACACTTAGGAGTCCCCACGACTCCTAAGGAGAAAATACACCTACGGGATCCTTACGACCCGTAGAGAGAAAATGCTTTTATGTGACCCTCACGGCCCATAAAATTGAAAAGCCTTAGGTGATAGGGATCTAAACCTATCTCCTAAGCCACCAATCTAAATCCTCTCGGGGCAAATGATGAGTTGCTCCTGGCATTATTCCAGTGCAGCAATGCAGATGCCAAACAAACCAAATCCAAATCCTCCCGGGGCAAATGATGAGTTGCTCCTGGCATTATTCCAGTGCAGCAATGCAGATGCCAAACAAACCAAATCCTCCCGGGGCAAATGATGAGTTGCTCCTGGCATTCTTCCAGTGCAGCAATGCAGATGCCAAACAAAAACAATTCCCAAATCCTCTCGGGGCAAATGATGAGTTGCTCGTGGCATTATTCCAGTGCAGCAATGCAGATGCCGACAAAAATACCAATCCCAAAATTCCCTCAATGACAAATGATGATTCGCTCCTGGAACTATATTCCAGTGTAGTGATGCTGATGTCGACTCAAATCAAATCAAACCAACAACCTCTATGGCGGAATCATGCTCCGTTCCAGAATTTACCCCGTGTCGAAATCATGCTTCGCTTCGGGATATCTACCTTCCCTGCCGGAATTATGCTCCGCCTCGGACTCAAATCAACCCGACACTCCGCGCCGGGGAAAAGTCGATCAGCGACACTCCGTGCCAGGGAAAAGTCAACCCGACACTCCGCGCTGGGGAAAAGTCCATCAGCGACACTCCGTGCCGGGGAAAAGTCAACCCACGACACTCCGCGCCGGGGAAAAGTCCATCAGCGACTCTCCGTGCCGGGGAAAAGTCAACCCGACACTCCGCGCCGGGGAAAAGTCAATCAGCGACACTCCGTGCCGGGAAAAAGTCAACCACCGACACTCCGCGCCGGGGAAAAGTCGATCAACGACACTCCGCACCGGGGAAAAGTCACCCGACACTCCGCGCCGGGGAAAAGTCGATCAGCGATACTCCGTGCCGGGGAAAAGTCAACCCGACACTCCGTGCCGGGGAAAAGTCGATCAGCGACACTTCGTACCGGGTAAAAGTCAACCCGACACTCCGCGCCGGGGAAAAGTCGATCAGCGACACTCCATGCCGGGGAAAAGTCAACCAGCGACACTCCGTTCCGGGGAAAAGTCCATCAGCGACACTCCGTGCCGGGGAAAAGTCAACCAGCGACACTCCGCGCCGGGGAAAAGTCGAACAGCGACACTCCGTGCCGGGGAAAAGTCAACCAGCGACACTCCGCGCCGGGGAAAAGTCCATCAGCGACACTCCGTGCCGGGGAAAAGTCAACCCGACACTCCGTGCCGGGAAAAAGTCAACCAGCGACACTCCGCGCCGGGAAAAAGTCAACCAGCGACACTCCGCGCCGGGGAAAAGTCGAACAGCGACACTCCGCGCCGGGGAAAAGTCAACCAGCGACACTCCGCGCCGGGGAAAAGTCCATCAGCGACACTCCGTGCCGGGGAAAAGTCAACCCGACACTCCGCCGGGGAAAAGTCCATCAGCGACACTCCGTGCCGGGGAAAAGTCAACCCGACACTCCGCGCCTCGATCAGCGACACTCCGTGCCGGGGAAAAGTCAACCAGCGACACTCCGCGCCGGGGAAAAGTCCATCAGCGACACTCCGTGCCGGGGAAAAGTCAACCCGACACTCCGCGCCGGGGAAAAGTCCATCAGTGACACTCCGTGCCGGGGAAAAGTCAACCCGACACTCCGCGCCGGAGAAAAGTCGATCAGCGACACTCCGTGCCGGGGAAAAGTCAACCATCGACACTCCGTGCTGGGGAAAAGTCGATCAGCGACACTCCGTATTGTGGATACGCCCTACAACAGGCACTCCGTCTCGGGGAAACGCCCTACCACAGGCACTCCGTCTCGGGGAAACGTCCTACAACAGGCGCTCCGTCCCGGGGAAACGTCCTACAACAGGCACTCCGTCTCGGGGAAACGTCGACCAGCGACACTCCGTGCCGGGGACACGTCTACCCAATTCGCTTCGTAACAGAGCGTCGACCGTCTATGTCGCAAAAAGGGCAGTGCAGGCTCCCGCAAATTGGGAACCCAAATCGCTTCGTAACAGAGCGTCGACCGTCCACGTGGTAAAAAAGGCAGTGCAGGCTTCCTACAAAGCAGGAACAAGATCGCTCCGGGCCAGGGAAACGTCTACCACGGACACTCCGTCTCGGAGACGCGTCAAGCGCCGACCGTCCATGTCGTAAAAAGGGTAGTGCATCCCAAAAAGTGGGAACCAAAACAAGTCGCCTCCATGCAAAGGAAGATCCATCAATTTCATGCACACGACCCACATATGTTGTGTGCATTTATTGATGGGGGGCAATTTGTTGGGGTAAAAATTTACACCCCGGTTGACCAAGTCAAAATCAAAGTCAACCCCAAGCTAGGTGGGCCCAAGCCCAGGTCAAGCGGGCCCATGCCCAAGTCGAGCCCGCAGCCAGCCTCCCCATGCCAACAACAAAATCATGTAATAAATAATTTTTATGTAATTGTTTATGCATGAATGTAAACAAAATGGGCACAAAGCCAATATTTTGTAAGCCCATGGCTTATGTGCAAAAATGAAATGGCACATAAGCCATGGGATGGCTAAAATGCCATTTTTGTAAAGCCCAAGGGGCTATTTGTAAATATGTAAGCCTATATAAGGCAAAATGATGATGAATAAAAATATACACTTTTCATTCCCCCAAAACCTAGGGTTCTTTGTGCCTCCTGCTCCTTCTCCAAGGTTCTAAATCTTCTCATTTCTTTTGAGTTAAATCAAGAGTTTTACTCTTTCTTTTCCAAAACTAAGTAGTTTTCCACCACAAAACCCACAAAGGAGAACTCAGATCTCCCATCAGATCTCAAAAAGGAGTGATTTTTAAAATCTACTACTTCTTGATCTTCAAGATCCGGCCAAACAACAGAAGGAAGAAGAAGAACCCCCTTCATCAGCTTCAAAACACCTCAGGAGTTTAACTCCATACATATATACATAACAAATATTTCTTTTCTGAAGCACAGCTTCTGTTTCTTAGGCTAAAAGCCACTTTTTCTCGCCGGCGCTCAAGCGCAGAGCGCCCGCGTGCCGACACGTGGCGCGCTTGCGCTCAAGCGCAAGCGCAAGTCGCCCACGTGCCGACACATGGCGCGTTTGCGCTCAAGCGCAATCGCCCGAGCGCAAGTCGCCCCGGTGCCGACACGTGGCGCGCTTGCGCCTGCGCCCAAGCGCAAGTCGTCCCGGTGCCGACACATGGCGCGCTTGCGCCCAAGCAAAAGCGCTCGAGCGCAAGTCTCCCCCGTGCCGACACGTGGCGCGCTTGCGCTCAAGCGCAAAGCGCCTACGTGTCGACACGTGGCGCGCTTGCGCTCAAGCGCCCAGCGCTCAAGCGCAGAGCGCCCACGTGCCGACACGTGGCACTCTAGCGCCTGAGCGCACAGCACCTAGGCGCACAGCGCCCAAGGTGCTGCCCCAACACATCCTTTGGATGCCTTTTCCCCTCTTTCTTTTATATATATACATATATACATATATATACATATATATACATATGTATACATATTTGCACACACACATGCTCCACGACATTGTCCCTGTAAAAAACTCTGCATGGCTCCGGATATATCCAAATCCCCCCCTTTTCAAAACACAACACGCGTACACTGCACATTGAGTTCGCATGACCAGTTTAACCCGTTAATCGGAGGTTCCCTCGCCCCAAGGGCGAGGGGTAATTAACGGCAGCTTAGTCCGCGGCTGCCGGAAATTCGGATCCCCACAATCAATAAACCCCGGCCTACCCTAGACAGGGGGAATCTGTAGTACGCCTGACAAGCGCGCGCGTATTCCCATCTCAATGGGGTGACAAAAAACACCCTACAGAACTGCCATCTGACGTAAGGTATAATACCATCTGAGAGTTCTCGGCGAGTCCGTCCAGTGTACCCAGTCTCTACTGAGCACCCGTATATCTCCTCTGATGTCAAACACCAATGGATATGGGATCATCCATCGCCTATCTGTATGGGTCGAGAAGGTACACGCTAGTCTACTCTGGTATATCGATGCCCCGTCTCGATACACCCACGACTAGGGACTTTGAAGGATGTACTTATGGACTACCATGTCCCCACTAATATGATCCGCATCATAGCCCAGGTAGTCAAGTACACATCCTAAGGGCTTTACCAACATGTAACAGAGAGACGATCAATGTACACGTTAAGGTAAAGAGTAACCAGATAGCATACTATCATGTCGAGCAAGAAAGTCCTCCCTATATATGTCCCAGCATCCACTACAATATACATCCTATGTATAGCAATGGCCTCTAAGGCATACATATAACTAACAATCTCCCACTTGCACTAGGGCCATCTGATAGCAGTGGTTGTAGTATCTCATACTCAACCATCCCATAAAAGTCTCTCTCTGGGAATAGACCTTCGTGAGTGGATCCGCCGTGTTGTCCTCTGAGTCTACTCTCCAAACCTCGATCACCCTGGAGATCAACCATCTCCATGATCAGGTGATACTGCCTTAGAATATGTCTGGATCACTGATGGGACCTGCGTTCCTTGGCATAAGCCACACTTCCATTGTCACACAATGGTAGGAACCTAGTTCATCTCATGAACCAATATACACCCAAACAGCCTCTTTGGTAGCATCTTAAGTAGCGATGTACCTTGCCTTTATCGTCTAGTATGCCACGGTATGTAGCTTGGAACTCTTCCAACATACCGTCCCTTTACTGAGGGTAAAGACAATGCCTGTGACTGACATTCAGTCATCTTTATCACCCTGGAACCCCTCCAGTGATTCTCCCCAGGATCAACTGATACCATCTCACTACAACTAGTGAGTATCCTAACATCCAATTAGATCTATCTCATAGATCCAAAATCCAGGATTTAGTAGGTATCACTTTGATCCTATATGGAGAATCATTGTGATATGCGGAGATTGATCGAGCGTAGCATAGGAAACTCCTTCCCTATCAAGAGTATGTCATCCACGTACTCTACGAGGATCACCACCATACTCCCTACTACCTTTTTGTATATACAAGGTTCATCTACCATTTTGATGATGTCAAACTCTTTGACTACTTCATCAAAACAGATGTTCCAACTCCGCGATGCCTGCTTTATCCTATAAAGCATCTTGCACACGTTTCCGCTGCTCCCACTGTCTACGAGACCCTCTGGCTGTGTACTTATAGACGCTCTCTTCTAAAACAGCATTTAGAAAAGCAGTCATGACACCCAACCGCCAGATATCGTAGTCATGGTATGTAGACGTGGTAAGTAGGATCTGGATTGACTTAAGCATAGGTACTGGAAAAGGTTTCATCATTATCCACGCTTGGTCGATGACGAAAACCTTTAACAAGTCCAGCTTTGAAAGTCTCAACTTTTCCATGTACACCAAGTAATCTTCTCAAGATATACTTTCTCCTGATAGGGATTTAACCCTTCAGATATAGCAACTAAAGTCCATACTTTGTTGGTGTATAAGGATTCCATCTCAGATCGCTAAGCATCCAGCCATTCTTATACAGTCTTACTCCTGATGGCCAGGTCGAAACTAGTTGGGTCATCATCTCATGATGCAATCCTCGCTCCCACTGTCATAGAGAAACCGAAGTATCTCTCAGGTGGGTGAGGAACCCTACTAGATCGGCGGAGAGGCTGAGGTTCGTTGGTTACTATTGAATCCTTTGGTTCTACCAAATCATCTGCTGTAATTTGTATAGCTGGAACCTTTCCAGTTGTACATAATAGACCTTGCCTCGAGCTTGTCCGGATTTTGCTTTTAGACATAGGCCGGACAACCCCAAATCTTAAGGAACTTAAGATATGGGCTCTTCCCTTTCTATATCACATATGAAGTGGTAGGCAACTGATTTGATTTGAACCCTATTCAATAGGTATGCAGCTACTCAAGCGCATAACTCCCTAAAGGAAATAGGTAACTCAGTAGTACTCATCATAGAGCACACCATATCATACAGGGTGTGATTGCTCCGCCCCGATATACCATCGTGCCATGGCGTATACGGAGGAGTAATACTGAGAGAGAATCTCATTCTCCTTTAGAATAATCCAGGAATTCCGTGCTCAAGTATTCTCCTCCTTGATCACATCAAAGGACATAATACTTATACCCGTATTCTGGTTCTCTACTTTTCGCTTATATTCTGTGAATATCTCAAAAGGATCGGACTCATGTTTCAACAGGAACATATGACTGAATCTTGAGAGATTATCAGAGAACGTAATGAAGTATAAAGAACCAGTCCTGGCATGTGTAGACAGGGGACCTTACATACATCAACATGTATCATCCCAAGAGTTTACTAACTCTTTCTCTGTTTCCAATAAACATGGCTATGGTCATCTTATCTTTGTGACATGACTGGCGAGTTTCACAAGATGTAAATTCAAACTAATTTAAATATGCATCTTTATGTAACTCAGGCTAGTCGGGTCACATTGATCTGACCTAGTCTACAATACCTCAAGAAGGAATCGTTCAATTCTGAACTCTTCCTCTTGTGAGTGTTCCATATACTAAGAACTGTAGTTTGATTTAGAACATCAATGCTTTTAGATAACGTGCCTGAAACGATCAACTTTTGATATAGGAAATGTTCAAAACATTATCCAACAATACAAAATTATATCCTTTCTTTACTAATAAAGAGACTGATATGATTTTGTATATCAGGTTCGGTATCTAATAGCATTTGTTCAGAATCAATGTATTGGTAATACAGGGTGACAGTGACAAACAGACTTGGATGCAACACTTGCCCCGATTTCTGCCTCATGAAACTTATCACCCGTTCTCAGTTTTCTACCTTTTTGCAGCCCTATGTAACAGATTACATATCTGGGATCCTGATCCGGTATCATATACTCAGGATGCAGAGGATACTGAGAAACAGTTCTTTGTAATGAACACACCCGAAGATGATGCATCAGCATGCACTCTCTTCGTTTGGGCGGCACGGGAATTCTGATAATCCCCAATTTCCTGCTCTGTCTTATAACTATTATAAGTTGGAGCGGGACCAACGTTCCCCAGCTCAGTATCGGTCAATAATCCGTATTATTATCTTGATTAAGGCATGACATGGTCGCTGCCAAGAGAGAGAGAGAAGAAAACACTCAGCGTGCGCTCTAGCAAGAATAGATTGGTTATTATTTTATCTAATCAGGATGGCTCCCACTGCTTTTTTATCAAATCTTCCTTCAAACCCTAAAAGGAAAGACTAGCCGGGATTAATTACACACTACAAGTTCGCCAATCTTTCAGCCAGGCCAGTGTCGGTACTTTGAGGGAGGTCCCCCATGCTTTCGCACGAACCTGATTAATGTAAACCTCGTTTTCCCAGAGGCGTAACCTCGTTAACACCTTTCTAGACACCTACTTGATCGGCTAATTGTAATGTGTAAAACTCTCCCAGGAGTAACTCTTACTCGCAGCGGGTATCGGGATCCAACTATCTCATAGAAGGTACGCAATCTCATTTCAAATTTCAACACTTGAAATTCCCGATAATATTTTGCCCCGGACGATCTATGACCTTGACAAGGTCAACAAACCATAGACCGCAAGTCAAGTTCAACCCGTCATTTCTTGATTGAATCAAACCCACCCGCACGACCCTTGACAAGGTCAACAAGGCCGCACGACTACCCTAACCCAATCTGCATCATATGCATAAGCAGATAAATACTGGTTAGCTACCGCACACTGCGCCTTGACAAGGTCAACAAACGCAGCACGAATACTAAACAGGATTTATCTGAAATGACGGAGGGCTACGACAGGTTTTTCTAAAAACCTATTGCGTAATGAACTTGATATCGTTGTAGAATCAAATGATTTTAAAATGGAGTGCTTTTGAGGCTTTTCTAGTTTTGCTAAAGGTGTCACTCCCGGTGAAGGGATCGTCGGTCCTTTCCTCGTCGAATGAGGTGCGGGATATATCATATATATCACTGTGCAAAGCAAAAACACTTAAAAGCAATCAAAAGACAAACCGAGTGTGTAGCATCAGCCAGTTATTGCTAAAGGAGTCACTCCCGGTGAAGGGATCTCGGTCCTTTCCTCATCGAATAAGGTGCAGGATATATCATATATACCGCTGTGCAAAGCAAGAACTGTAGCTACCCTTTTTATTTTGAAATTCGATTCTACAACATCTTAGGTTTCTTTTATTTCATTAATCATATTAATGAAGTCCCATCATTTAAAATACCTAAACATCACAGATAAATACGACGTACACTTATGCCATCCGCATTCGCCTCGATGTCCCCTCATGCACCGTTAGGTTAGGTGACTAACGGCAGAGCGGGGCAGGGCTAGCGCGGGTGTAAAACATAAGTAACATCTATATAATATATCATATATACTATATATAATATCCATCAAAGAACATCACATGATCACATCACAGATATCGCAGCAGAAGAAACATATGAAATATTGGATATACTAGGACGTCCGTGTTTTCAATACGAGCCAGTATAAAACACGGATTCCACGGTCGTGATGAATAGCAAAACCCACACCCCTAGACCCCTACGAGAGCGGCAAGTAACCCTACCAATTCTGGAGTTAGGAGACCCGGACTCGACTCCTCGAGTTGGTCTCCCACTGGTCTCCAGAACCCGGTTACTTGTGCCCTCCTCCTTGTGTCTATCCTAGTGCGGAAAAGTAAATAATATACAACAACGGTGACAACTTCCGCAACCTGGAAGTGCCCCAAGAAAAGAATATTACATACAAGTTTTTACATGAATGAAAATGAAAAACACTCATCTCACATAAAAAAAACCCCGCTATTCAAACACGACGATCAAATATAACATATCCAGCAACACATAACATCACATGTCATCAACGTAAGTAAATATGCGCATGCCAATTGTCGTTGACATATAGCAACGAAACCGGCGATATCACATATTACACTTACGGTCACAGAAAAGAAAGTGTAAAACTACAACAGTTGGAATCCGCAACCTGCATAGACATTGCATGCCTAATCAAATGAATTCCTTAGACATCGCATGCCTAACAATTATAAACCCCGCATTTTAGTCTCATTATCGAAAACACTTTTCAATATCAAGTCGGGTAATTCAACAAGATTCCCGACATCCTGATCGAATACTCGTCGCAAACTTCAGTAGACGGCCGCACCCCTGATACTGTCGACGAAGTGCACCAAGGCGGAACACCGCTACCGCGAGCACCCGGACGGATGCTTTCGGCGATGGGGTTCTCCTACAGTCACTTGGTCGGGGCTAAGGGATGTAGCTGTCTATTAAGTTTACCCGACGAGTATCCGCGTACGCTACATGATTGAAACGGACTTTTGATCACATCAAAATTCCGTGGCAACCGATCAATTGAGACTAAACCGCTAGATTTATAACATTCATTCAGTTATCTCATAACTACTTGTGAATTCCAATTATTGTATCACATTCCAGATAAACAGAAAATGTTAAACTTTCCGATCGAACAGTCAAACACCCAAGTTTTCCCGATACAGATCTACGCATGAAACAAGTTTAAAAACATTCAGTTCGTGCCTCAGTACCAACGGTCCAGCCGTAGAAGGGTCAAGCCAACGCCTCACATGTGGCACGCCGTACTGCCCCAAACCCGAAGGTTCAAAGGGCAGTTCAAGACGGTCACATAATCGAGTTAAGGTTTGTTGTCTTCTAGAGGGTCCATCGCATTACTTGCACTACTTAGAACGTTGTTAAACTACGGAAAAATCCAACACTTGGAAATTTCCCGACAGGGGAAAAATTGGGTATTTATATCTGGTCGAACTTTTTAACATATTCAAAAATTATCCGGAAAGCCATATAGACAAAATTTGATACTCCGATCGAAACACCGAATCCTCAAAACAACCCCAGAAAATTCAACTCTTGAATAAATATTAAAAATTCCCAGAAAACTCAACACCTGAAAACATGAATTACTGTGCAAAAATTAAACAGTGATACCATTTATTGGCCGCGGAACCGCCGCAGAAGCCAAGCTTCTGCCGCGGTTCCGCCGCACTGTAGCAGCTTCACTCAATAAATTTTGCATCGAAATTCTTAGTTTTTCCTGCTGGTTTTTTTAAGAATTTTTAATCTGGAAAAAACCCAGTTTTTAGAAAAAGTCCAGAGAGCATGTTTCGGGTTAGGGTTTTGGTTCGATCGGACTTCAAACTCCGTCTACTCTTCGCCTAAGGCTCTAGCTAGGCTCTGATACCAATGTTGGTCAGGCAGCCACCCTATCCAATGGGGTCACCGTGGCACCAACCGGTCCCTCAGCAGCTACTTTTTACGCATGCCCCCTCGCGAGGACTACAACCCGCCGGAACACCTTCCGGTCTCGGGACACCCTGGGAGTAAGAGCCTATGCTTCGCCACACTGTCACACAGTGAGAACCCCCATAGGTCGACATCTAATGCCTAGTAACTCTGATACCAATGAAAGGTTCCTAGGCACACTAGTTAGGTCTCACAAGGCATCAACCATGCCAATTTCAAAAATTAGAGGTGCCGAGAAACCCTAATACGGATCGTTGGCTAGAAGTTTAGGTGAAACGATAACAAGTTAACTACTTAACTATGAGTTTACGAAAATACAACCTTTGTAGATCCGTTTCTCCACCTCCATAGCTCCGTGATAAAGTCCTCTCCGCTGTCTAAATCAAGCCATGACTCTAGTATCGGCTTCATCGAAGAATGGGCGGGATAGGTCATCGACGACGATGCCGAAGATGATCTACGTCGAGGCATCACTAGATCAAGCTCCACCTTCACTAAGCCATGAAAACTTGTGAAGGAAACACCCTATACTACTTGGCAAGAGGTAGAGGATGAAGAAATAGGAAGTGGGTTCACTTTAGAATTGGATTTCTCACTTATTTTCACATTCCACCATTGATGAAGTGAAGCTTTCTGCAATGTTGAAGATGAAAAGAAGAAGAAAGAATATCATAAGTATTATTGAAAAAGGATAAATAATATGAATACTTATCATATCCTAACCCTAGTTAAGTGTAGAGAATAGACCAAGGTTTGTTTAAATGGTTAGGGTTAAGCATGAAGACAAAATGGTTAAAAAGTCAAACCTTCATGAAGATTCAACTACAAACAAAGAAAGCCACCATTTTCTCTTTATTCTTTCCAAAATAAATAAATAAATAAATAATAAAGAAAAGCAAAACCCTAATCATTAACTTAACCATGGTTTAATCTTTACACTTAACCAAGTTAACATGTATCATCAAATATGATACAATCAAGTGCACAAAAATATATCACATATATGATGTGCACATGCAAATGAGAAAATCCATCTTAAGTAAACCGATACTAGTTAATGCAAACTAATATATCAAATATATAATTATGCATTAAATCATTAAATCAACACTTGATTTAATGATCCGATCATATCGCATAAAACCGACTAATATCAACAGTAACATCTTATCGAATCAACACTTGATCCGATATCCCGGCTATATCGCATATAACCGATCAATGTCACAAATCGCGAGAATTGAATACAGTATCACATACTGGTATTATTCTCGGTCCCGCACATATCTCATATGTGCTCCTATTTCGTTTCGCTTGAGCCAGGAAACCTCTGTGTAGGACTCTAAAGACTCGTCAATACGCCGGCAGCAGGTGATGATCATATCAAACACCCACAAGCCGCAAGCGGTCTGCTAAACGTAACGGCTACCCAGGTATTGAGCGATCAGAAGATCGACGAGCAAGCCCGCTCACTCCTGTGAATCCAACCAGTAACACTTACCGTATAGTCCGGTCTCGTCGTCTGATATGTCGAATATCTCGCCTAGGGGTGGTAAACGTCAGACCCCAATAGATCGATAAGTCGTGTCGATATGAGGTCTATAACAGTTCGAGAAACTACTGGTAACACTTACTTGTATATCTCAGCAACCCTGGCCAGGGATTTCCGGTTATAGCCAATCGAACACAGCGCAACATCAACCCCCTATACCGGGAGAGACGAATCCCCGCCTATCGCTCATTGCCTCCATGTGATTCGGGACTGTACCCAAAAACCACCGTTTTGCACGCCCTCTTGGACGTGGTAAGGTGGAAATCAAAGCACAGTGGGAACCACACAAGACACTATGACGATCTCGGGTCAACAGACTACTCTGTACCAGTGTCACCAGAGAACTGCCATCTGACGTGAAGTATAATACCATCTGGGAGTTCTCGGCGAGTCCGTCCAGTGTACCCAGTCTCTACTGAGCACCCGTATATCTCCTCTGATGTCAAACACCAATGGATATGGGATCATCCATCGCCCATCTGTATGGGTCGAGAAGGTACACGCTAGTCTACTCTGGTATATCGATGCCCCGTCTCGATACACCCACGACTAGGGACTTTGAAGGATGTACTTATGGACTACCATGTCCCCATTAGTATGATCCACATCATAGTCCAGGTAGTCAAGTACACATCCTAAGGGCTTTACCAACATGTAACAGAGAGACGATCAATGTACACGTTAAGGTAAAGAGTAACCAGATAGCATACTATCATGTCGAGCAAGAAAGTCCTCCCTATATATGTCCCAGCATCCACTACAATATACATCCTATGTATAGCAATGGCCTCTAGGGCATACATATAACTAACAGACTTTGGAGATGAGTCGATGATATTGGGCTTTGTGCCGCGAGATCGGTGATGTGATATGATTCGTATTTGGGATACGACATGTGATTCTTGCGGGCTTGGGATGTGTGTTTACCCCCGCATTCATACTTTGTAGATGGTATCAGTTGTACTAGACTTAGATCAGTACCCCAGAGTATGTGAGATGATGATGGTGATACCTGATAATTGTTGAGAGGAATAAGAATATTGACCGTACCCAGTTAATGGGATGCCGTACGAGGACTTACCGTACGAGCCTATATTGATGATTGATCCGTACTCATGACATGAGGATTGGCATATGATATACTGTATCGTACGCGATACTATTGAGGCGGGATCACCGACTATTATATATATATCGACTCAGACTTAGGTGGTCTCCTTACCCCTCCGGATTGACTTGATACTTAGATCTGTAGTTTGCATAGTAGATGTTAGACTAGACCCGAGTCATTCTTATTTCAAATGGCATAACCGCATGACATATACATATGGGTGTAGGTTCTTTACTGTTACGTTGATTATTCAATTTCCGCATATTCCTGCTATTCACATTGCTTTGCATATGTTTATTGCTATATTACTATTATGTTGCTAGGACACTAGCACCATTATCGATGATGCGTATGTTCCACATACACTTGCTTGCCGGCTCACACACTTCTTCATCGATAATTGCCATGTCACTTCACAGTAGCATTATTGCATCAGGATATGACCTTGTATGTGCAAACTATTATTTCCATGTTGCATGATATACTGTTATACTTGCACTTCATTTAGATGACACATACCCATACTTGTACACATATATTGATATCTTCATACTTGCTTAGATTACGAATTGAGATATGTTGTTTCCATATTAATTCTGGATTTAGGAAACCGTGGATATTTCAAAGAGAATAGTTAATTGTTTAAAAACCCGGTTTCCCTTGATATGATATTTCGGTGCGTCCACCATGTGTTTTCTCGGTGCTAGAGTGATATATGTGAACCCGAATCGAGGAGTTGGATGAGGCCGATTACGGGTACATGGTAGACCCGGTATGGTACCCCGGGGCGAGAACGGTTTCGCTGTGTAGTAGACGGTAAGCCTGGAAGAGAGACTACTACCTACCGGTGATTGGTTGGACCTGGCGGTTATCTAGAGGATACTGACCAGAGTCGATAGATGGATATGGGCGTACTGCCGGGGCCGAGGGCCGATTCCGCAGACATAGCCCGTGGGCTGATCCGCACTGACGGAGCCCGATAGATGAGGATTTACGTGTCGATGCTAGGCACGGGTTTCATGATGTTTTCTATGATTTGATTATATCCTCATATTTACATACATGTTGCTTATTGTCATTAGGTGACGGGTGGACGGGTTCCACGTTTATTGTCATTGGGTGACGGGTGGACGGGTTCTACGTTTATACAGACATTGATTACATACAGACCTTGACTACATTGATCATACTTCATTTGTATATATAACAGGGTCCGAGGGCGCTGTTATATATACCCTTACACCAATATTAGTGGAATGGGACGCTAATATATGTGTATTAATATCCATTTGATACTTAATCATGTTTACTTCATGCAGACATACCTTACATTTATGACATGTGATTATCTGAGGCACTGGCACGAGTACTTGGCACTACCTACATGATTAGATGTTACGCTGCCACATTTTCATGCTTCAGACTTACTCTCAAGGGTTACATTATATACTGATTGTATTGACTTAGGATTATGTCTTGCATTCGATTTCTGCTTGTAGATATTTTCTATTCATGAGTTGGCAACTCACCCCCGTTGTGCCACAGTTCTTGCAGGGCTTGCCGTACAGGTTCCATAGCGGCACTTCTGGCACACTGCATTCCTTTGCGGATGATTTGCTTGGCAGGTGGGTTCTTTGTATCAGAACCGCCGTTGTACTTGTATTATTCATTGTATCCAGAAATTCCATTAACCAAAAACTTGTATATTGTTTCAGACTCAGACACTAGTGATGTATTATTTCGACCTTAGAGTCGCGCTTAGTACTGTTGCAGTTTTCATGCTTATCTGGGTTTCTTTTGAATTTTGATCCTCGCCATTCGGCGTTGTATAGTATTTCGCTTGTTGTTTATTTATCCTTAAAATGGTTTTAGGTTTCTGGGCTTTTGGCTTACTTGGATCAGATGGAGTCCTATAGACTTCATATGGTTCAAGGGCCAGTCACGTGCTCTTTCGGGTCGTGACAGACGCAGGCTTTGCCCGGTGCTCTGATGATTCATGATAACTCGACAGATCGTACGACCCTCGTGCCGGCGACGCATCATTCAAATTTCTGCCCTATCAACTTTCGATGGTAGGATAGAGGCCTACCATGGTGGTGACGGGTGATGGAGAATTAAGGTTCGATTCCGGAGAGGGAGCCTGAGAAACGGCTACCACATCCAAGGAAGGCAGCAGGCGCGCAAATTACCCAGTCCTGACATGGGGAGGTAGTGACAATAAATAACAAAACCGGGCTCAATCAAGTCTGGTAATTGGAATGAGTACAATCTAAATCCCTTAATGAGGATCCATTGGAGGGCAAGTTTGGTGCCAGCAGCCGCGGTAATTCCAGCTCCAATAGTGTATATTTAAGTTGTTGCAGTTAAAAAGCTCGTAGTTGGACCTGTTAGTGTATATGCCCTAGAGGCCATTACTGTATCATACTAGTTTGTATATTACTTGATGGAAGCTTGGGATATTCACAGTTGTATATACAATCTTGCTCGAAATGGTAGTATGCTACTTGGTTTGTCTCTGCTTTAATATGTGCATGTGTTTCTTTTAGCATATTGCTGATATACATATTAGTAGAGCCCTTAGGATCTTTGCTTGATTACCAGCGTTGTGATGGCGCTCACACTCGTGGGAGCTGGGTGATCTATAAGCACATCCTTATACAGGTCCCTAGTCGTTGGACTATCGAGACAGGGCATCGATACTCCGGAGTAGACTACCGTATGCGCTTCTCATCCCAGCGTGGGAGACGGTCTGTCCCACAGCCGTCAGTACGTCGTACTTGAGATAGTATGCGGGTGCTCGTTAGGTTACGAGTACACTGGACAGGACTCGTCGGGGACTGTTGGTTGGTATTATATCTATCTTCAGTTATCAGTTCCCAGGTGACATGAGTACAGTTTAGTCCGTTAACTTGACACTGTCACTTCGCCTCGAGTGTGTTCCCACTGCACTTTGATTACTACCCTACCACGGCTCAAAGGAGTGTTGCAGTTTTCATGCTTATCTGGGTTTCTTTGAAATTTTGATCCTCACCATTCGGCGTTGTATAGTATATCGCTTGTTGTTTATTTATCCTTAAAATGGTTTTAGGTTTCTGGGCTTTTGGCTTACTTGGATCAGATGGAGTCCTATAGACTTCATATGGTTCAAGGGCCAGTCACGTGCTCTTTCGGGTCGTGACAAAGTTGGTATCAGAGCGCTAGGTTGACCTTGGTTCTGTTAGTTATATGTATGCCCTAGAGGCCATTACTGTACATTGGATGTATATTGTAGTGGATGCTGGGACATATATAGGTAGGACTTTCTTGCTCGACATGATAGTACGCTATCTGGTTGCTCTTTATCTTAACGTGTATACTTTCTGTCTCTCTGTTACATGTTGATAAAGACCTTAGGATGTGTACTCGACTTCCAGGACTGTGATGCAGATCATACTAGTGGGGCCTGGATAGTCCATGAGTACATCCTTCAATGTTCCTAGTCGAGGGAATATCGAGACGGGGCATCGATATTCCAGAGTAGACTAGCGTATATCTTCTCGACCCATGCGATGGGCGATGGATGATCCTATATCCATTGGTGTTTGACATCAGAGATGGTATACGGGTGCCCAGTGGAGACTGGGTACACTGAACGGACTTGCCGAGAACTCCCAGTTGGTATTATACCTCATGTCAGATGGCAGTTCTCTGGTGACACTGGTACAGCTTAGTCTGTCGACCCGAGATCGTCATAGAGTCTTGTGTGTCTCCCACTGTGCTTTGATTTCCACCCTACCACGGCTCTACTGAGTCATGCAAACAGGTGGTTTTTGGGTACAGTCCCGATTCACATGGAGGCAATGAGCGATAGGAGGGGATTCGTCTCTCCCGGTATTGGGGGTTGATGTTGCGCTATGCTCGACTGGCTATAACAGGAAATCCCTGGCCAGGGTTGCTGTGACCTACTGGTAAGTGTTATCAGTAGTTTCACACATGTCATGGACTTCACGTCAGCATGACTTATCGAGCTACTGGGGTCTGACGTTTACCACCCCTAGGCGAGATATGCGACATATCAGACGAACAGACCGGACTGTACGGTAAGTGTTACTGGTTGGATTCACAGGAGTGTGAGCAGGCTTGCTCGTCGATCTTCTGATCGCTCAATACCTGGGTGGCCGTTACGTTTAGCAGACCGCTTGCGGCTTGTGGATGTTTGATATGATCATCATCTGCTACCGGCGTATTGACGAGTCTTTAGAGTCCTACACAGAGGTTTCCTAGCTCAAGCGAAACGAAATAGGAGCGCATATGAGATATGTGCGGGACCGAGAATAATGCGTGTATGTGATACCGTATTCCATTCTTGCGATTAATGTATCGATTGGTTATATGCGATATAACCTAGTTATCGAATCAAGGATTGATTCGATAAGCCGATACATTGGATATTAGTCGGTTATATACGATATGACCGGATCGTTAAATCGAGTATTGATTTAATGCATAATTATATATTTGATATATTACTTTGTATTAACTAGTATTGGTTCATTTTAAAAGGATTTTCTCACTTGATGCACATTGTATATGTGATATATTTTTTGTGCACTTGTTTGTATCATGTTTGATGATACATGCTCACTTGGGTTTGTGTAAAGATTAAACCATGGTTGTGAGAGTGGTTAGGGTTTTGTCTATTCACTTATTATCTATTTATTTATTTATCATTCTTTTGGAAAAGATAAAGAGAAAAGAATGGTGGCTTGTTTTGTTTGTTTGTTGAAGCTTCTTGAAGCTTTGAACAAGTCTACCATTCTTGTCTCATGTCTAACCCTAACCATTCTTCTAACCTTAGTTAAATCTCTAAACTAAACCATGGTTGAAGATATGATAAGTATCATATTGTTTTCTTTTTTAAAAAATACTTATCATATTTTCTATTCTATTCTTTTCTTCTTCTTCTTCATCTTCAACATGAAGAAACTATGCCACCATCAATGGCAACTTGAGAATAAGAGTGAGAAATCAAATTCTAAAGTGAACCCACCTCCTATTTCTTCATCCTCTACCTCTTGCCAAGTAGTATAGGGTGTTTCCTTCATAAGTTTCATGACTTGGTGAAGTGGGAGCTTGATCTAGTGATGCCTCGACGTAGATCATCTTCGGCATCGAAGCCGACGACCAAGCCCGCCCATTTCTTCGATGAAGCCGATGCTAGAGACCGGAATCCGATTTGGACAGCGGAGGGACATCATCGCGGAGCTTAGGAAGTGGTGGACCGGATCTACAAAGGTTGTAGCCCCTTTCCTTTTAAGTTAAAGTCGTTAACTTGCATCGCATAGCCTATATATCTAGTTAACGATCCGTATTAGGGTTTCTCTGCACTTGTAAAATTATAATTGGCCATATTTGATCACTTGTGAGACTTCATTAGTGTGCCTAGGAACCCTACAGTGGTATCAGAGCCTAGCTAGAGCCTTAGGCGATGCGTAGACGGTGTTAGAAACCCGATCGAACCCGACAACCCTAACCCGACAACCCTCTCTGTACATTTTTCAAATTTGTGGATTTTTGTATATTAAAAATATGCAGAAAAATCAGCAGGGAATCCTAAGAATTACTGTGCAACACGTGTCCATGATTCAACGAGAGTGCGGCGGAACCACGGCAGAAGCAAGGCTTCTGCGGCGGTTCCGCGGCCGTATTGTCACAATGCCCAATAATTTTTGCACAGTAATTCCTATTTTCTGTTGCTGGTTTCTCTGGGAATTTTTAATATTTATTCAAGAGTTGAATTTTCTGGGTTGTTTTAGGGACTCGGTGTTTCGATCGGATTATCTAATTTTGTCTGTGTGTTTTTCCGGATAATTTTGGAATATGTTAAAATAGTTCGACCGGACATAAATACCCACCTTTTCCCCTATCGGGAAATTTCCAATTGTTGGATTTTTCCGTGGTTTAAGGACGTTCTGAGTAGTGCAAGTAACACGATGGTCCCTCTAGAAGACAACAAACCTTAACTCGATTATGTGACCTTCTTGAACTGCCCTTTGAACCTTAGGGTTTGGGGCAGTACGGCGTGCCACATGTGAGGCGTTGGCTTGACCCTTCTACGGCTGGACCGTTGATACTGAGGCATGAAGTGAATGTCTTTGAACTTATTTCATTCGGTTGATCGGGAAAACTTGGGTGTTCGATTGTTCGATCGGAAAGTTTAACATTTTCTATCTTATCCGGAATGTGATACAATAATTGGAATTCACAAGTAGTTATGAGATAACTGAATGAATGTTATAAATCTAGCGGTTTAGTCTCACTTGATCGGTTGCCACGGAATTTTGATGTGATCAAAAGTCCGTCGCAATCACTTAGCGTACGCGGATACTCGCCGGGTAAACATAATAGACAGCCTGACTCCATAGCCCCGACCAAGTGACTGTAGGAGAACCCCGTCGCCGAAAGCATCCGTTCGGGTGCTCGCGGCAGCGGTGTTCCGCCTTGGTGCACTTTGTCGACGGTGTCGGGGGTGCAGCCGCCTACTAAAGTTTGCGACGAGCATTCGATCATGATGTCGGGAATCTTGTTGAATTGCCTGACTTGATATTGAAAAGAGTTTTCGATAATGAGACTAAAATGCGGGGTTTATAATTGTTAGGCATGGGATGTCTAAGTATTTCATTTGATTAGGCATGCGATGTCTAAAAAGGTTGCAGATTCCAACTGTTGTAGTTTTACACTTTCTTTTCTGTGACCGTAAGTGTAATATGTGATATCGCCGGTTTCGTTGCTATATGTCAACGACAATTGGGATGCGCATATTTACTTACGTTGATGACATGTGATGTTATGTGTTGCTGGATATGTTATATTGGATCGTCGTGTTTGAATAGCTGAGGGTTTTTATGTGAGATGAGTGTTTTTCATTTTCATTCATGTAAAAACTTGTATGTAATATTCTTTTATTAGGGCACTTCCAGGTTGCGGATGTTGTCACCATTTGTATATTATTTACTTTTCCGCATTAGGATAGACCCAAGGAGGGGAGCACAGGTAACCGGGTTCTGGGGTCCAGTGGGAGACCATCTCGAGGAGTCGAGTCCGGGTCTCTTAACCCAAGAATTGGTAGGGTTGCTTGCTGCTCTCGTAGGGGTCTAAGGGTGTGGGATTGGCTATTCATCACAACCGTGGAATCCGTGTTTTATACTGGCTCGTATTGAAAACACGGACGTCCTAGTATATCCAATATTTCATATGATACTTTCTGCTGCGTTATCTGTGATGTGATCATGTGATGTTCTGCGATTTGTTCAGATAGATATATTATATAGTATATATGATATATAATATAGACGTTGCTTATGTTTTACACCCGCACTAGCCCTGCCTCGCTCTGGCGTTAGTTGTAAGCCCGCGGGGGCGCCCCGGCCGTCGATCCGACGCCGGAAACGCGGAAAACAAAAACTTTGCGAACTTTGCAAAACGGCACCACCGCGGACTTTTTACCCGGATCGGGCCATTAACCTAGCAACTAGCAAAAAGTAAAAGAGTAGAGATGCAATACCAAGCGATCCGTGTCCTTCGGTCTTCTTCTCCACTCCGATCTCCTGCGGAATCTCCGTCACCTCCTCGCTTGTCGGAAAGGGCACCACGTAGCCGGAATCTTTTACGGGCTCCCGCCTCTTGACCGAGGCAACTCGGGTGCGAAGTTGGCTAGCCGACGCGTCCAAGACTTGCTATAGAATAGTGTAGAATAGTTGTCTCTTTGGGGCTTATGGAAGTTGCCATGGATGGAGGGATTTTTGCACAAGGATTTTTCATGAAGGCTTGAAGAAAATGGAGCATGCTTGAGGGAAAATGGGCTCGGCCAGAACCTGTTGTGCTCACTGGAAAATGAATATATATCAAGCAAAAACTCTCACTTGAAAACCATATATTAATTAATCCCCATCATAACAAATCAAACCTCACTCCACAAATTAAACACACCCTTTCTCCCTGGAAAAAAGTGGCCGGCCCCACCCAAAATACAAGTGGCAAAAAAAAAGAAAAAACCAAGAAGGAAAAGAAAAGATAATGCAAAGAATAATTCACACTCTTTTCACAATTCCATCCATTTCAATCTTATCATTTCCAATCTAATAAATGCAATGGAAAGACAAGAAAAGAATATCATGATTATGAAGCCACACTTATGCAAAGAAACCCCTCACAAAATGTTAATTGCAAACTTGCAATTAACACCCTTCAACGAAAAGTCCGACCGGGAAGGAAAAAGAGAAAACCGGCCGGAACGGAATGCAAACTGGCAACCCCAAAAAAACCGATCCCGTAATAAATTACAGGAAAACCCCGCTACTGCAAATACATGCCCGTATTTGTATTCCCGCTGAACACAAATGCAAAGAGACAAAACTACACCATCTAAAACTAGAATCCGGCTTAAGCCAAAGCCGGCTAGTAAAAACCGTCCGATCACAATCCGTGCAATACCGCACGTATCTGATCGAACCCTGCCATATCTCCATACGGCCTCTACAGCGTTTCGCCCGAAACTTGAGTAACTGTCTGTGTGGTGGACTCTAAAGACTCGTCAATACTATGGCTGTGGATTTAACCACTAGCACGTCAGAGGTATTAGCCATACGTGACGGGCCACCAGCAATTGACCAAAAGGGACGTCGATGAGCGAACTCATCCTGACACCCTACTGAGCCTGTCAGTGACAATATCCGTACAGTCCGGTCCGTTCGTCTATGAGCATCGCATGGCGGGCCTAGGGGGTTGGTAAAAGTCAGACCCCCAAAAGCGGTACAAGTCGTGTCGGAGTGTAGCCCAGAACACCCTGAGATACTACTGGAATACCTACCAGCAAATCTCCTTCCTTGGCCAAGGACTTTTCATGTTCTGGCTCTCCTAGACACAGCACGACCTCACCCCCAATACCGGGAGAGACGAACCCCTGCAGATCCGCTCACTGCCTCCATGTGGCTCGGGACTGTACCCAACTAAAACCTGTTTGCACGACTCCTTTGAGCCGTGGTAGGGTAGTAATCAAAGTACAGTGGGAACTCACACGAGACAAATGACGATCCCAGGTCGATGAACTAACCTGTACACATGTCACTTGGGAACTACTATCTGACGTCTGGTATATCCCAACTAGCAGGTTCCCGGCGAGTCCTGTCCGGTGTACTCATAACCCAATGAGCACCTGTATACATCTTAGGTGAACCAACTGACACCAGTGGCTTGTGAGACTGGCCACCGCCCCTCGTCGGGGTCTCGACTGTATACACTAGTCTACTCTGGAGAATCGATGCCCTGTCTCGAAACTCCCTCGACTAGGGACCATTTAAGGATGTGCTTATAGACCCCCAGCTCCCACTTATATGATCGCCCTCATACTGCTGGAAGTCAAGCAAGAATCCTAGGGGCTTTATCAACGTGTAATAGCGACTCGAAAGGTCACCTAAAGCAGTACACGATGATAAAGATAAACCAGATAGCATACTATCATCTCGAGTAAGACTGTCCTACTGGGACAGGTCCTCCCCTCAATCATTGCAATCACGTGCCTGTGATCCAATAATTGACTCTGAGGGCACTATCTCCAACAATCTCCCACTTGCACTCGAGGCTAATTATTGCGATGTCGCATACTCACAGCCCGTGTGATACCGAACACCCAACTCCTCTACTAGTCAGTCTCACAAAGCTCGTTTGCGAAACTATTGCGTTCGAGGAATAGCCTCAGTGAGTGGATCCGCTTTGATATTTCTTTCTATGTCTCTCTATATCTCATGTTCGCAGAGAAAACCATCTCCCGAAATGAGCAATACCTGTCCTAGAATGTCTGGATGTCTGATGGGACCTAGCTCATAAGTGAACTCCAAATCCAAACTTCTTAGACTGTATCGTCAACTGAACTTAATCAGTATCCTGCGCCATGCCTTCCCTCAGTATCCACCTGGACCACCTGTCCAAAATACTGCCCCTCGTCAGAGCGAAAAACTATAACTCTGATAGCCACTCTGCCATCCAGGTCACCTTGGAAGCCTGGAATGATAACCGTCTCGTAAAGGAGGCTGCCGTTATCAATTCCCTAGAACATTAACTTATGTTCTAAAACTGCTTCCGATTGTTTCTCCAGGATTGGATCAATATCAACTTATTGCATTTACTGCAAGAACAACATCTAGTGTGGTACTTGACATCTCATGATTGACTCAATTGCCTAAGCAAGTGATCTGCCAATCATGCATATCCCTCTCCCCTTTAGTCTGTAAGACACCTTTAGAGAGGGTGACTCCATTACCTGCAGGTACACTACCGTACCAGGAGTCGTTCATTCTAAATACTCATAGAATGCGGTCAGAGTACCCAGATTGGGAAACCACCCAAATCTAGATCTAAAACCATAGATCTAGTAACCAGAATGTCTGATATAATATCCAAGTCCTTTGTGGAGAAACCACTGTGTGACGACCAAAGTATAACCTATCGTAGTATAGGAATATCACTTCATACTCTGTGTATGTCATCAAATACCAGGACATCACACCCTACTACCTTCTTAACAGATCCATCCCCTATTCTGATGAAGTCAAACCTATGACTGTCACATCAGAAATAGATGATCTATCTCCGCTATATCTGCTTTAGTCTATAAATAGATATAAGCCACATGTCCACCAATGCTTCCGCTGCTCCCACTGACTATGACAACCCTCTGGCAGAGTCATATAGACGTGCACTTCTAAAACCAGTTTAGAACGACGCTATACTCATCCTCCTGCCGAGTCTCACAGTCTAGAACAACAGCAATGGCAAGTCTGGGTAAACAAGAACCTCCCTGCCACCGTCCTTGAGCATACCGAAGTACCTCTCGAGTGCCTGAGGTTACCCACCGTATCTGCGGAGTGGCCAATGGAATGTCAAACCAGATTGAATCTTTAGGATCTTATGAAATCTTCAGTAATCGTTTGTGGTTCTGGAATCACTTCCAGTTCTACCATACTCCCACTACTGTTTTTCTGAAAAAATCCATTTTTGATAAAACTGTGGCGAGTCAAGAACAATATCACTATTGATCTTCCAGATGGTAGAAAGTCAACCCTCGTCATAGCCCGGGTCAACCCACAAACAGCCATTACTGAAACGTGCCTTGAGTTGTCCAGAGTCTGGTTTTAAGCATAAGCCGGACAACTCCCCGTATCTTAATAATATCAAGATATGAACTGTTCTATATCCAAGAAACAGAGGCACTGATTTAATTGAACCAGATTCAAATCATGCAGCTGTCTCCAGTGCATGTCAACTAAATGGAAGGAGGCCGATCAGCGTTACTCAACTTAGGAGTACTTCCAATTATGGGTAACCTGAAAGAGAAGCAAGTTCTCTTAATCATTACTATCAACTGAATACCATTCACAAGTATCTACATCCTCGATCACCTTGAAGAATCCCGATACTTGCAACACCTGGTTCTCTACTTTATTCATATACCTATAACTCCTCAAAACTCAGACCCTGTGTTTCTACGAAACACATGTCTAAGAACTAGAGAAGTTAAAAGTAAACAGAATATAGTACGAGGACCTACCCCTCTGTCCTAATGGACACTGGACAATATACAATACTCTGTATAAGTCCCCTGAGTCTAGTGACTCATTCACTGTGTGTCGTGGGTCGAAAACTGTACTTTTGGTTAAGAAGAATTACACCGCTGTTCAATGCTCCTTACCTAACCATCCACTGGTATAGGTAAATGTCATAGACATAATTTCAAAAAGATATGTCTCACTCTATAAAAATAGACGTACAGATATATCAATTTGAAATTGGTGCACAACAACGGATATTCAAAACCAAATATTTGTCGACCGGCAAACAACCCAGATGGCTTCCTCAAATATCACCAATTCCAACGAATCCCGATATAATGAGGATGGTCACCTAATTCCCAATAACTTACTCCCCTTCATCATCTGTAAAACCATACAGATGTGAGACTCATACCTGGCAAATACATACCCTGGAGCAAGTGTCTAATTGGGAAATCAGTTTTCTTTTAACAGTACAAAGTGAAACTGAAACATTGAAATGTTTCGATGGGGTATGCTGGTATTCCTAGTAATGCCTCTTCCATTATCCAGATTCACAACTATAACTGTATAATTCTTTGCCACCTCTCCAAATCCCTTTATATGTCTTTAGTCATTACCTTCTGTACACCCCTTTAGGCCAAATGGTTTTCTTCCTTCCCTACCGTTCGGCACCAGCCTATGGTTTGGAAGAAGACTATCCAATAAGCATAATGGGTGTACTGTCCTAGTCCTAGGAGCACTCGCAATGCGAGAGAAGGTGAGGATAAAAGACAACCGAATGAACTTAATTCATAGGTGATTTAGGATTGACAAAGAAGTACATGGTTTGGTCGTGAATAGCAGTCGCAATTTACTTTGCCCTCTTACTAATCCCTTGCTTTGTCTGAACTTAATACCTTCTGTACACCATTTAGGCTAATTGGCTTTCTTCATTCCCCACCGTTCGGCACCAGCCTAAGGTTTGGAAGAAGACTATCCAATTTGCGTAATAGGTGTACTATCTCCTAAACCAAGGAGTACTCGCAACCTGAGAGAAGGTAAAAGGTAAAGACAACTGAATAGTCCTATTCGTTTTCTCCAGAACCGGAAACCATCCTCGAAGTCCTTCAAGTTCGTATATAACCATACGATGGTTTTGTCCAATGGAAGTGGACGTTCGTAGTAATACGGGGTGTCCCGGAGAAAAGGGTAAAAGTAGGAGTGGCAAAGAGGTCTGCAACTCTGACAATCCAAAAGCCAGTGTTAAGATGGTTCGGTCAACTTGGTCACTGAGTCATAGTCGAGGGTCGGGTCAATAGTCGCTGCCAAAGAGAGAGAGAAAAGAAACACTCAGCGTGCACTCTAACCTAGATCAGAATGGTTACCAATTTATCTAATCTGGAAACCTCCCACTGTAACGTCAAATTCTTCCCCAAACCTGAAAGAAGAATTAGCCGGGATCACCCGAGGAGTAAACCAACTCATCAGTGGGAATCGGGATCCAACTATCATCGCATGATAACGTGACGGAATCCGCTCACGCTACCGCACTCCAGAAGGTATGCGCATACCTGGCAAGTTTCAGTTCTTTTGAAACTCCCGATGTGGATTTTTGCCCCATGCTCTTATGACCTTGACTTTGGCCAACATATCATAAGTCACATGTCAAGTTCTACCCGTCATTTTCCTGGTTAATTTGAACCCACCCGTACATACCCTTGACTTTGGCCAAAATGGCAGTACGACTGTCCCAAACCAACGCATCTATCTATGCTGCATATGAATACCCAACAGCTACCAAACACTGTGCCTTGACTTTGGCCAACATACACAGCTTGAATACTATTGACCATCCATATGAAACGACGGAGGGCTACGAATGGTTTCTGGCGAAAACCTTTAACGTAATGAACTTGATATCGTTGAAGGAACTGATAGCTTTATAAAAATATAGTGACGACAACCTTTGCTAAAGAGGTCACTCCCGGTGAAGGGATCTCGGCTCTTTCCCCGTAGAATGAGGTGCAGGATATTCCAACTGAATACCACGATGCAAAGCAAAAGTAATCGGCTATAGTTAAGTTACTGCCCTGACGCAAACTTCTGTCCAAGGGGTCACTCCCGGTGAAGGGATCTCGGCCCTTGCCTCGTCGACTGAGGAGCAGGATATTCCAACTGAATACCACGATGCAAAACAAAAGTGAACGTCAATGCAATAACAGCTTTTTGAAAAAGTGTTCCAACAACATCAGATAGGTTTGTTTAACTTGCATTGATCCGAATCAACGCAGTCCCATCAATTGATCACACCACAAAGAACGAAAATATACTGACGTACGTATATGCCATCCGCATTCGCCACTGGGTCCCGTCATCACCCGTTAGGTTAGCTAACTAACGACAGAGCGGGGACTGGACTAGCGCGGATGAAAAACATATACAACATCTACTAATATATATATAATATATAATTTTCGCTCAAGGCGTGATAAAATGCAACAACACAGAAATGTATAGCAACACAGATCAATACAGATATCTGGGATCCCCGGGTTTCACAGAGCCGCTGCTGAAACCCGACGTTCCCCTGGTCGTGTGGATAGCCTATGCAATGAAATTCTAGACCCCTACGGGTGCGGCAAGTTACCCGCCAAAACCTGAAGCGAGGCAGCCCCCTTCAGCCACGTGAATGGACCACCCAGCACTTCACGGAATCCGGTAACTTGGGCACCCCTCCTGGGTCAACCCTATACCCCCTACGAGTGCGGCGAATAGCCCGCCAATTCTAGAGTAAAGCCCCCCCCGTCTCAACGCCATGAGATGCGGGCTCGTTGCCCTCTAGAACCCGGCTATCCGTGCACCCCTCCGCGGGGTAATCCTAGTACAGAAAGTAAAATATACATACAACGGGTACATCGACCGCAACCAGGTCGTGCCCCAAAAGAATAATACAAACAGGCAGTGACGGCAGTCCACATGTCGGACGCTCGCCCCGCAATATCAAATGTACATATAAAACAGAACTGTACTACCACTGCAACCAGGCTATCCCCCACGACCGATCCGCAACAATACAGTACAATCACAGAACATCAACGTGAAAGTCACGTTCGCAAATCCGTCTAACCGGGCTATAGCAGTTAGACGGGATTTACCGATCAAGTGACATTCACGGTCGCAGATATAAAGTAAAAACTATGAACTGGCATGTTTAAAAAATCCGATCGAACAAATATTATCAAGTGGGCCCCATACACTACTGTAGCACTTACAGAAAATCTGGGCCCAAAATTAATATCCCAAAACCCCTATTTCCAAGTATAAGACTTACTGGGAAATTTTAGTGCAATGTTCACATATTCCCACCGCGGAACCGCGGCCAAACCAGGGGTTTGGCCGCGTTTCCACGGCCGTACTAAGAGATCGTTACACCAAATTTTACCAGATGTCTTAGAATTTCATGCTTGTGTTTCTGCAGTGACCTGAAAAATTTTTGGAGCTTGAAAAAATTTCGACAGAAACATATGCATGGAAAATACGGATTTTGGGGATTTTGTTCGATCGGGTTTTAAACACACTAGACCATGCTAGGCTAAGTTAATGGCGTGGCTCTGATACCAATGTAAGCCCGCGGGGGCGCCCCGGCCGTCGATCCGACGCCGGAAACGCGGAAAACAAAAACTTTGCGAACTTTGCAAAACCGCACCACCGCGGACTTTTTACCCGGATCGGGCCATTAACCTAGCAACTAGCAAAAAGGAAAAGAGTAGAGATGCAATACCAAGCGATCTGTGTCCTTCGGTCTTCTTCTCCACTCCGATCTCCTGCGGAATCTCCGTCACCTCCTCGCTTGTCGGAAAGGGCACCACGTAGCCGGAATCTTTTACGGGCTCCCGCCTCTTGACCGAGGCAACTCGGGCGCGAAGTTGGCTAGCCGACGCGTCCAAGACTTGCTATAGAATAGTGTAGAATAGTTGTCTCTTTGGGGCTTATGGAAGTTGCCATGGATGGAGGGATTTTTGCACAAGGATTTTTCATGAAGGCTTGAAGAAAATGGAGCATGCTTGAGGGAAAATGGGCTCGGCCAGAACCTGTTGTGCTCACTGGAAAATGAATATATATCAAGCAAAAACTCTCACTTGAAAACCATATATTAATTAATCCCCATCATAACAAATCAAACCTCACTCCACAAATTAAACACACCCTTTCTCCCTGGAAAAAAGTGGCCGGCCCCACCCAAAATACAAGTGGCAAAAAAAAAGAAAAAACCAAGAAGGAAAAGAAAAGATAATGCAAAGAATAATTCACACTCTTTTCACAATTCCATCCATTTCAATCTTATCATTTCCAATCTAATAAATGCAATGGAAAGACAAGAAAAGAATATCATGATTATGAAGCCACACTTATGCAAAGAAACCCCTCACAAAATGTTAATTGCAAACTTGCAATTAACACCCTTCAACGAAAAGTCCGACCGGGAAGGAAAAAGAGAAAACCGGCCGGAACGGAATGCAAACTGGCAACCCCAAAAAAACCGATCCCGTAATAAATTACAGGAAAACCCCGCTACTGCAAATACATGCCCGTATTTGTATTCCCGCTGAACACAAATGCAAAGAGACAAAACTACACCATCTAAAACTAGAATCCGGCTTAAACCAAAGCCGGCTAGTAAAAACCGTCCGATCACAATCCGTGCAATACCGCACGTATCTGATCGAACCCTGCTATATCTCCATACGGCCTCTACAGCGTTTCGCCCGAAACTTGAGTAACTGTCTGTGTGGTGGACTCTAAAGACTCGTCAATACTATGGCTGTGGATTTAACCACTAGCACGTCAGAGGTATTAGCCATACGTGACGGGCCACCAGCAATTGACCAAAAGGGACGTCGATGAGCGAACTCATCCTGACACCCTACTGAGCCTGTCAGTGACAATATCCGTACAGTCCGGTCCGTTCGTCTATGAGCATCGCATGGCGGGCCTAGGGGGTTGGTAAAAGTCAGACCCCCAAAAGCGGTACAAGTCGTGTCGGAGTGTAGCCCAGAACACCCTGAGATACTACTGGAATACCTACCAGCAAATCTCCTGCCTTGGCCAAGGACTTTTCATGTTCTGGCTCTCCTAGACACAGCACGACCTCACCCCCAATACCGGGAGAGACGAACCCCTGCAGATCCGCTCACTGCCTCCATGTGGCTCGGGACTGTACCCAACTAAAACCTGTTTGCACGACTCCTTTGAGCCGTGGTAGGGTAGTAATCAAAGTACAGTGGGAACTCACACGAGACAAATGACGATCCCAGGTCGATGAACTAACCTGTACACATGTCACTTGGGAACTGCTATCTGACGTCTGGTATATCCCAACTAGCAGGTTCCCGGCGAGTCCTGTCCGGTGTACTCATAACCCAATGAGCACCTGTATACATCTTAGGTGAACCAACTGACACCAGTGGCTTGTGAGACTGGCCACCGCCCCTCGTCGGGGTCTCGACTGTATACACTAGTCTACTCTGGAGAATCGATGCCCTGTCTCGAAACTCCCTCGACTAGGGACCATTTAAAGATGTGCTTATAGACCCCAGCTCCCACTTATATGATCGCCCTCATACTGCTGGAAGTCAAGCAAGAATCCTAGGGGCTTTATCAACGTGTAATAGCGACTCGAAAGGTCACCTAAAGCAGTACACGATGATAAAGATAAACCAGATAGCATACTATCATCTCGAGTAAGACTTTCCTACTGGGACAGGTCCTCCCCTCAATCATTGCAATCACGTGCCTGTGATCCAATAATTGACTCTGAGGGCACTATCTCCAACATTAGTTACCTAACCTAACGGTGCAGACGGGACATCGAGGCGAATGCAGATGGCATAAGCGTACGTTATATTTATTTGTGATGGTTAGGTGGACTTAAATGATGGGATATTCATTAATGAGATTAATGAAAGAAAATAAACCTAATTGATGTTGTGGAAACGAATTTCAAAATAAAAACAGGTAGCTACAGTTCTTGCTTTGCATCGCGGTGTTCATTATAGAACATCCTGCATCTTATTCGATGAGGAAAAGACCGAGATCCCTTCACCGGGAGTGACTCCTTTAGCAATAACTGGCAGATGCTACAACCCTCGGTTTGTCTTTGATCGCTTCTATAGTTCCCGCTTTGCACAGTGATATATATGATATATCCCGCACCTCATTCGACGAGGAAAGGGCCGACGATCCCTTCACCGGGAGTGACCCCTTTAGCAAAACTAGAAAAGCTTCAAAAACATTCCATTTAAAAACCATTTGATTCCGCAACGAGATCAAGTTTAAAGCGTTAAAGGTTTTCATAAAAACCATTCGCGACCCTCCGTCATTTTAGGAACTAGAGTACTTAGTATTCGTGCTGTGTTTGTTGACCATAGTCAAGGCACAGTGTACGGTAGCTAAGTGATGTCTTCCTACACCGCATATGATGCGATTAGTTAGGACAGTCGCATGACTTTGTTGACCTTAGTTAAGGGTCATTGGGTGGGTCTAATTAATCACGAAATGACGGGTAGAACTTGACTAGTACTTATGATTTGTTGACCATAGTTACGGTCATAGGTGCTAGGGGTAAAAACCTTTATCGGGAGTTTCAAGTGTTGAAATTTGCAATGAGATTGCATACCTTCTATATGATAGTTGGATCCCGATACCCACTGCGAGTAATTGTTACTCCTGGGAGAGTTTTTCACTTTACAATTAGCCGATCAAGTAGGTGTCTAGAAAGGTGTCAACGGGGTTACGCCTCTGGGAAAACGAGGTTTACTGTAATTAGGTCCGTGCGAAAGCACGGGGAACCTCCCTCAAAGTACCGACACTGGCCTGGCTGAAAGATTGGCGAACTTGTATAGTGTAATTAATCCCGGCTAGTCTTTCCTTTTAAGGTTTGAAGGAAGATTTGATAAAAACAGTGGGAACCATCCTGATTAGATAAAATATATAACCAGTCTGATCTTGCAAGAGCGCACGCAGAGTGTTTTCTTCTCTCTCTTTCCAGGTAGTGACCATATCACGCCTTAATCAAGATAATAATATGGATGTATTGACCAAACCCGCTTGTTATACTGAGCTGGGGTAAGTTGGTCCCGCTCCAACTTATAATTGTTATAAGACAGAGCAGGAAATAGGGGAATACCAGGATTCCCATGCATCCCAAACGAAGAAAGTGCATGAGATGCATCTCCTTCGGGTGTGTTCATTACAAAGAACTGTTTCTCAGTATCCTCTGCATCCTAGGTATATGATACCGGATCACGATCCCAGATATGTAATATGTTACATAGGGCTACAAAAAGGTAGAAAAACTGAGAACGGGTGATAAGTTTCATGAGACAGAAAACGGGGCAAGTGTTGCTGCCAAGTCTGTTTGTCACTGCTACCCTGTATTACCAATACAATGATTCTGAACAAATGCTATTAGATACCGAACCTGATATACAAAATCATATCAGTCTCTCTATTAGTAAAGAAATGATAAAATTTTGTATTGTTGGATAATGTTTTGAACATTTCCTATTTCAAAAGTTGATCGGTTCAGGCACGTTATCTAAAAGCATTGACGTTCTAAATCAAACTACAGTTCCTAGTATACACAACACACACAAGAGGAAGAGTTCAGAAATGAACGGATCCTTCTTGAGGTATTGTAGACTAGGTCACATCAATGTGACCCGACTGGCTGAAGTTACATTTTAGATGCATATTTAAATCAGTTTGAATTTACATCTTGTGAAACTTGCCATTCATGTTACAAAGATTAGATGACCATAGCTCCGTTTACTGGAAACAGAGAAAGAGTTAGTAAACTCTTGGGACTGATACATGATGATGTATGTAAGGTCTCCTGTCTACACATGCCAGGACTGGTTCTTTATACTTCATTATATTCTCTAATAATCTCTCAAGATTCAGTCATATGTTCCTGTTGAAACATAAGTCCGAACCTTTTGAGGTATTCACAGAATATAAGTAGGAAATAGAGAACCAAAATACGGGTATAAGTATTATGTCCTATGATAAGATCAGGGAGGAGAATAACTTGTGCATGGAATCCTTGGACTATTCTAAAGGAATAAGAGATTCTCTCTCAGTATTACTCCTCTGAATACACCAAAGCACAACGGTGTATCGGGGCGGAGCAATCGCACAATATTAGATATGGTGTGCTCTATGATGAGTATTACTGAGTTACCTATTTCCTTTTGGGGTTGTGCACTTGAGAAGCTGCATACCTATTGAATTAGGTTCGAATCAAATCAGTGCCTACCACTCCATATAAGATATGGTGTGGGAAGATCAAAATCTCTTAAGTAAGTTAAGATTTGGGATTGTCCGGCCTATGTCAAAAGCAAAATCCAGACAAGATCGAGGCAAGGTCAGTTCTGTAGAACAGGAAAGGTTCCAGCTATACGAAACTGCAGCTAAAGATTTGACAGAACCAAAGGATTCTATAGTCCCCGACGAACCTCAGCCTCTCCGCCGATCTGGTAGGGTTCCTCGCCTGCCTGAGAGATACCTCGGTTTCTCGATGACAGTGGGAGCGAGGAATGCATCATGAGATGATGACCTAACTAGTTTCGAGCAGGCCATCAGGAGTGGAACTCTGTAAGAATGGATGGATGCTTAGCGATCTGAGATGGAATCCTTATACACCAACAAAGTATGGACTTTGGTTGCTATATCTGAAGGGTTAAATCCCCATCATGAGCAAGTATATCTTGAGAAGATTACTTGGTGTAGATGGAAAAGTTGAGACTTTCAAAGCTAGACTTGTTAAAGGTTTTCATCATCGACCAGGCATGGATAATGATGAAACCTTTTTCCAGTGGCTATGCTTAAGTCTATCCAGATCCTACTTGCAACGGCTACATACCATGACTACGATATCTGGCGGTTGGGTGTCATGACTGCTTTTCTAAATAATGATTTAGAAGAGAACGTCTATAAGAACACAGCCAGAGGGCTTCGTAAACAGTGGGAGCAGCGGAAACGTGTGCAAGTTGCTTTACATGATAAAGCAGGCATCGCGGAGTTGGAACATCGGTTTTGATGAGTTAGTCAAACAGTTTGACATCATCAAAATGGTAGATGAACCTTGTATATACAAAAAGGTAGTAGGGAGTATGGTGGTGATCCTCGTAGAGTACGTGGATGACATACTCTTGATAAGGAAGGAGTTTCCTATGCTACGCTCGGTCAATCTCCGCTTATCACAAGGATTCTCCAATAGGATCAAAGTGATACCTCCTAAATCCTGAGTTTTCATCTATGAGATAGATGTAATTGGATGCTAGGATTCTCACTAGATGTAGTGAGATGGTATCAATCGATCCTGGGGAGAATCACTGGAAGGGTTCCAGGGTGATAAAGATGACTGAATGTCAGTCACAGGCATTGTCTTTACCCTCGGTAAAGGGATGGTATGTTGGAAGATTTCCAAGCTAGATACCGTGACAAACTAGACGATAAAGGCTGGTAACATCGCTATTAAAGATACTACCAAAGAGGCAGTTTGGGTGTATATTGGTTCATAAGATGAACTAGGTTCCTACCATTGTATGACAATGGAACTGAGGCTTTGGCCTAGGAACCCTGGTCCCATCAGTGACCCAGACATATTCTGAGGCAGCATCACCTGATCATAGAGATAGATGATCTACGGGGTGATCGAGGTTAGGAGAGTAGACTAAGAGGACAACACGGCGGATCCACTCACGAAGGCTTTTTACTAGAGAGAGACTTATATGGGATGGTTGAGTATGTGATACTGCAACCACTGCTACAGATGGCCCTAGTGCAAGTGGAAGATTATTAGTTATATGTATGCCCTAGAGGCCATTACTGTACATTGGATGTATATTGTAGTGGATGCTGGGACATATATAGTGTTGGGGTAAAAATTTACACCCCCGTTGACCGAGTCAAAGTCAAGGTCAACCCCAAGCCAGGTGGGCCCAAGCCCAGGTCAAGCGGGCCCATGCCCAAGTCGAGCCCGCGGCCAGCCTCCTCCATGCTAAAACATAAATCATGTAATAAATAATTTTTATGTAATTTTTTATGCATGAATGTATGCAAAATGGGCATAAAGCCAATATTTTGTAAGCCCATGGCTTATGTGCAAAAATGAAATGACACATGAGCCATGGGATAGGCAAAAAGCCATTTTGAAAAGCCCAAGATGCTATATGTAAATATGTATGCCTATATAAGGCAACATGATGATGAATAATGGAGACTTTTTCATTCCCCCAAAAACTAGGGTTCTTTGTGCCTACTGCTCCTTCTCCAGGGTTCCAAAAACCTTCTTCTTCCTCTTGAATTAAATCGAGAGTTTAACTCTTCCTTTTCCCAAAATAAATAGTTTTTCACCACAAAACCCACAAAGGGGAACTCAGATCTCCCACCAGATCTCGAAAAGGGGAGACTTTTAAGACTTACCCCCCTTTTCTCCAAGATCCCGCCGGTCAAGAGCAAGAAGAAGGAGACCCATCTCCAAAAATCTAACTTTGGACAGACCCAAGGCTCAAAAGAAGAGAAATAAGTCCCCAGGAGTTTAACTCCTTTCTAAATCTGCTGGAGTTTAACTCCATAAATTAATTTCTGTTGGAGTTTAACTCCATAAATTTGTTTCTGATAGGAGTTCAACTCCGAAAATTCCCTTGGGAGTTCAACTCCCCAGCCTAGGGGCTAGGCTCCCCTTTCCACAGGTTTTTCCCGCGGTCACGTGTGTCCACGTGACCCCATGGGCGCTAAGGTGCCTATCGGTAACGTGTGCGCACGTGACCCTGGAGCGCCAAAGCGCTCATCGGTCACGTGTGCGCACGTGACCCCTGGGGCGCCAAGGCGCCCATGGGTCACGTGTGCCCACGTGACCCCGGGGCGCCAAGGCGCCCATCGGTCACGTGTGCCCATGTGACCCCAGGGCGCCAAGGCGCCCATCGGTCACGTGTGCCCACGTGACTCCTGGGGGCGCCAAAATGCCCATTGGTCACGTGCGCGCACGTGACCCCGGGCACCATGCGCCCACATGCTGTGCACGCTTCTTTAAGACGCTTTCCCCCCCTTTTTTATGCACTCCACACTAAATATGCCTCCCTCGTTAGAAAAAATTTCTAACGGGGCGCTGCCCCGCACCCCGCAAGGGGGCTGCTAGCCCCCTTGACCCCCAGCCCGCTATCCGGGTAGCGGGACCCCCGTGAAAACTCTGCGTGGCTCCCGACATATCCATAACCCCCTCCAAAACACGACATACGTACACTGCGCATTGAGTTCGCATGACCAGTTTAACCCGTCAATCGGAGGTTCTCTCGCTCCAAAAGCGAGGGGTAATTAACGGCAGCTTAGTCCGCGGCTGCCGGAGATTCGGATCCCCACAATCAATAAACCCCGGCTTACCCTAGGCAGGGGGAATCTGTAGTACGCCTGACAAGCGCGCGCGTATTCCCATCTCAATAGGATGACGAAAAACACCCTACAGATTCTGGCACGCCCGGTGGGACCAATCTCTCCTCCCATATTTCGGGTTAAACGTTCATGCGAACTCAATCAATTTACATGTCTGTATTTATACTAAAATAATGCTCTTTCATGCAGATTTTCAAGCAATCACCTTCCGACGATGTCTTCGATGATGAACTCAGCTCCTGTCTCCTACACGATGAAGATAGACTCCAGGACGGTCCTTCCGGCCAGTCTCGGGCGACAATGGAAGGAGCCGCTGCTACCATTCGGCTCTATTGTGTTCATGCCAGTTGGGGCCATCCCAGCTCCTCAAGCCCCGGTGGCAGACAAACCGGTCTCGAAAGGCAGGAGACCAAATGTGGTGATCTCGAGGGCGCCCCAACCCAAACGCAAGTCGGTGTCTGAACGACTTTCCTTGGCCCCAGCTGGGGGCAAGGCCATCAACCCCAACAAAGCTACAACGTGTCCCGAGCAAGCTCCAGCGGTGCCCTTGACCACTGCTCGATCGGGTGTCTTCTCTAAGCTCCCCTCTGATCAACTCACAATGGCTTCCTGGGTAGAGGATGCCCGCCATGCCTTCAAAATCGAGAAGCTGAGGCAGAAGCGGCTCAGATATAGAGCCAACAAAAGGGCTAGGGCTCTGGCCATGTTAAAATTTATGAATTTCCAAAGCCCGGACCGCTCCGCGAAACCGGCTTCCAGTGGTGAAAGAATGGCTGAATGTGTTATCCACACTGTCTACATGGCTGGACATGAAGAAACGAACCCTCTTCTTCTTCATAGCCATGGCGATGATACGGTTGACGCTACCCAGCATCGGCTCGATCTAAATGATGAAGAGCCCGCTCAGGCCGATAAGCCAGAGGAGCCCGTGGTTCCTACGGAATGGAGCTCAGGCAATAAAGATTACCCGGTTGTCATAGCCGGAACTACAGAGCAAGCATTATTCCAATGGCTTCAAAGGCAATTTCAGGACAGGGATGAGAAGATGGCCGAGGTCTATTCCAAAGTCGATGAGCTGGCAAACGTCATGGCAGATCTCGCTACCCAAGTCGCCCGATTGCAATTACAACAGAATCAAATTTTGGCTCATGAGCCAGGGATTGATACCCGGAGGCAGCTAACTGATATCCCTTTCAACCTAAAAGCGGAGCGCCTTCGTGAAAAACGGCCGCAATCAGCCTTCAGTCCCTCCGATACATACACCGGGGGGGAATCGCCTCTGAAAGAGAAGCTGGAAAAGGTCTATTCCTTCAAAAGGGAAAAGGTCCACAAGATATTCAAGGACGCCCTGAAGAACGGTCTACAACTGCCGGAATCAAAGAGACCGCAAGAAGCGAATATGACCGACGACCCAGAATATTGCCCCTATCACCGGGTGATAGGTCATGCTATTGAGGACTGCTTCGTCTTCAAAGATTGGGTCGAAAGGCAATATAAGATGGGAGAGATAGAACTGTCTAAAGGCGTGCTAGCAAACAGTCAAGCTACGATCGCCGATTTCATGCGGATAGAGACCGAAACCTTTCGGGAACCTAATCCTCCCAGACATGTGCCTCGAGGACCAGCATCAGTAAAGGCACCTACTCCAATAGAGGGAAAGAAGAAGGTATACTTCTTCAGGAGGGATGAAGTCCGCAAAATATTCATGGACGCCCTGAACAGTGGTCTGCAACTGCCTGTTCCAAAGAGGCCACAGGAAATGAACATGACCAGCAATCCTATATACTGCCCATATCATAAAGTGGTGGGTCATACCATCGAAGACTGCTTTATTTTCAAAGATTGGGCAGAGGACCAATATAAGCATGGAAAAACCTCACAATCCTCGGATGTATCGGCAAGCCACAGAGCTAGGTCATCAACACAGCTCCGCCAAGATCAAAGTTCAAGGAACTGGGATAAGCAAAAAAGACCACCACGTCATTAAACTGGGAACAATCGACCACCATGTCATTAAACTGGGAACAATCGACCTCTAAGTCGTTAAACTGGGAACGTAAAAATATATGTAAACATATATATGTAAATAAACAAAAAAATGTGTAAATAAAAAAAAAATAGAGAAAAGCCGAAATGATGGGGCAACTCGCAATAAAAATCAGCGAGTAAAATAAAGATGAAATAAAGCCGAAATGATGGGGCAACCGCGAATAAATAGCCGAAATGATAGGGCAATCGCGACCTTCGCGATAAGAAAAGCTGAAATGATAGAGCAATCGCGGTAAAATAAAATAAAAACAAAAAAAAAACAAAAAAAACAAAAAAAACAAAACAAGGGCGGATGATGAGTTGCTCCTGGCATTATTCCAGTGCAGCAATGCAGACGCCAAACAAAAATTCAAATTTCCAAAATTCTCCCGGCCCTACGGTTAGTCCCCAACTTGACTACCGTATACAATCCACGGGCTCAAATAATTCTCATCATACCCATATCCCACTGCAATCACCAGTCCAGCGGTTGGTCTCCGCCCTCGGAATTATGCTCCATTGGGAAGACCCACTTATGTGTCCTTGCGTATGTGCTTCAGTGTTAGCAACGCTTATGCCGGCCCCTACCCCAAAATTCCGAGCTCGCCATCGATCGACCTCCAAGTCGTTAAACTGGAAACAGTCGACCTCCAAGTCGTTAAACTGGAGACAGATGACCTCTACGTCGTTAAACTGGAAACAGATGACCTCTACGTCGTTAAACTGGAAACAGATGACCTCTACGTCGTTAAACTGGAAACAGATGACCTCTAAGTCTTTAAACTGGAAACAGATGAACTCCAAGTCGTTAAACTGGAAACAGATGACCTCTAAGTCTTTAAACTGGAAACAGATGACCTCCACGTCTTTAAACTGGAAACAGATGACCTCTACGTCTTTAAACTGGAAACAGACGACTTCTAAGTCGTTAAACTGGAAACAGTCGACCTCTAAGTCATTAAACTGGGAACGAGGGAAATCCACTCATGTGTCCTCACGATACATGAGGAGAACAAACCTTTGTGGGATCCTTACGACTCACCAAGGAAAAACACACTTAGGAGTCCTCACGATTCTTAAGGAGAAAATACACCTGCAGGATCCTTACGACTCGTAGGGAGAAAATGCTTTTATGGGACCCTCACGGCCCATGAAATTGAAAAGTCTTAGGTGATAGGGATCCAAACCTGTCTCCTAAGCCATCGCTCCCCAATCCCCAAGTGGCGAATGATGAGTCGCTCCTGGTACTATATTCCAGTGCAGCGATGCAGACGCCAACCAAATTCCAAAACTCAAATTCCCAAGCGGTGAATGATGAGTCGCTCCTGGTACCATATTCCAGTGTAGCGATGCAGACGCCAACCAAATTCCAAAACTCAAATTCCCAAGAGGCGAATGATGAGTCGCTCCTGGTACCATATTCCAGTGTAGCGATGCAGACGCCAACCAAATTCCAAATCTCATACCAACGGCGAATGATGAGTCGCTCCTGGTACCATATTCCGGTGTAGCGATGCAGACGCCAACAAAGCCCCGAAATGTTTCTGGCCCTACGGTCTGGATCATACATCCTGCAAAACCGTATACAATCCACGGGCGTAAAACAATCCCGATCACTCTATAAAAAAAAAAAAAGAACGGTATGTCCACAAGCAAAACGGGCACGGATGAAAACCCGAAAGGGCTCCGTGAGTAAAAACAGCAGGACTGCCGGCGAGTTCGTGAAAACCCGAAAGGACGCAAACTCATAAAAAAAAATAAGAAATGAAATGCACTCGCAAAGTCCTCTCGACTTTGTGAGGAGAAAATTCCCGCGTGAGATCCCTACGACTCACAAAGGAGAAACACACTTAGGAGTCCCCACGACTCCTAAGGAGAAAATACACCTGCGGGATCCTTACGACCCGTAGGGAGAAAATGCTTTTATGGGACCCTCACGGCCCATAAAATTGAAAAGCCTTAGGTGTTAGGGATCTAAACCTGTCTCCTAAGCCACCAATTCCCAAATCCTCTCGGTGCAAATGATGATTCGCTCCTGGTACCATATTCTAGTGTAGCGATACTGATGCCAAACAAACCCAATCCAAATCCTCTCGGGGCACATGATGAGTTGCTCCTGGCATTATTCCAGTGCAGCAATGCAGATGCCAAACGAACTAAATCCAAATTCTCTCGGGGCAAATGATGAGCTGCTCCTGGCATTATTCCAGTGCAGCAATGCAGATGCCGACAAGATACCAATCCCAAAATTCTCTCATGATAAATGATGATTCGCTCCTGGTACCATATTCCAGTATAGCGATGCTGATGTCGACTCAAGTCAATCAAATCAAACCAGCAAGCTCTGCGTCAGAATTATGCTTCGTCTCAGAATGCACCCCGTGTCGAAATGATGCTTCGCCTCGGTGTACCTGCCTTCCCTGTCGAAATTATGCTTCGTCTCGGAATAAAGTCAACAACCGACACTCCACGCCGGGGAAAAGTCGATCAGCGACACTCCGCGCCGGGGAAAAGTCGATCAGCGACACTCCGTGCCGGGGAAAAGTCAACCCGACACTCCGCGCCGGGGAAAAGTCGATCAGCGACACTCCGTGCCGGGGAAAAGTCAACCCGACACTCCGCGCCGGGGAAAAGTCCATCAGCGACACTCCGTGCCGGGGAAAAGTCAACCCGCGACACTCCGCGCCGGGGAAAAGTCGATCAGCGACACTCCGTGCCGGGGAAAAGTCAACCCGACACTCCGCGCCGGGGAAAAATCGATCAGCGACACTCCGTGCCGGGGAAAAGTCAACCCGCGACACTCCGCGCCGGGGAAAAGTCGATCAGCGACACTCCGTGCCGGGGAAAAGTCAACCCGACACTCCGCGCCGGGGAAAAGTCCATCAGCGACACTCCGTGCCGGGGAAAAGTCAACCCGCGACACTCCGCGCCGGGGAAAAGTCGATCAGCGACACTCCGTGCCGGGGAAAAGTCAACCCGACACTCCGCGCCGGGGAAAAGTCCATCAGCGACACTCCGTGCCGGGGAAAAGTCAACCCGCGACACTCCGCGCCGGGGAAAAGTCGATCAGCGACACTCCGTGCCGGGGAAAAGTCAACCCGACACTCCGCGCCGGGGAAAAGTCCATCAGGGACACTCCGTGCTGGGGAAAAGTCAACCCGCGACACTCCGCGTCGGGGAAAAGTCGATCAGCGACACTCCGTGCCGGAGAAAAGTCAACCCGACACTCCGCGCCGGGGAAAAGTCGATCAGCGACACTCCGTGCCGGGGAAAAGTCAACCCGACACTCCGCGCAGGGGAAAAGTCCATCAGCGACACTCCGTGCCGGGGAAAAGTCAACCCGACACTCCGCGCCGGGGAAAAGTCGATCAGCGACACTCCGTGCCGGGGAAAAGTCAACCCACGACACTTCGCGCCGGGGAAAAGTCCATCAGCGACACTCCGTGCCGGGGAAAAGTCAACCACCGACACTCCGCGCCGGGGAAAAGTCGATCAGCGACACTCCGTGCCGGGGAAAAGTCAACCCGACACTCCGCGCCGGGGAAAAGTCGATCAGCGACACTCCGTGCCGGGGACACGTCAACCAGCGACACTCTGCATCGGGGAAACGTCCAACACAGACACTCCGCATCAGGGAAACGTCAACTAGCCGATACTCCGCCTCGGGGAAACGTCAAGCAGACACTCCGTGCCGGGGGCACATCGACAACAGACACTCCGCGCCGGGGAAAAGTCGATCAGCGACACTCCGTGCCGGGGACACGTCAACCAGCGACACTCTGCATCGGGGAAACGTCCAACACAGACACTCCGCATCAGGGAAACGTCAACTAGCCGATACTCCGCCTCGGGGAAACGTCAAGCAGACACTCCGTGCCGGGGGCACATCGACAACAGACACTCCACCTCGGGGAAACGTCGACCAGCGACACTCCGTGCCGGGGACACGTCTACCAAATCGCTCCGTAACAGAGCGTCGACCGTCTATGTCGCAAAAAGGGCAGTGCAGGCTCCCGCAAATTGGGAACCCAAATCGCTCCGGATCAGAGCGTCGACCGTCTATGTCGCAAAAAGGGCAGTGCAGGCTCCCGCAAATTGGGAACCCAAATCGCTCCAGATCAGAGCGTCGACCGTCCATGTCGCAAAAAGGGCAGTGTAGTCTTCCTACAAAGCAGGAACCAGATCGCTCCGGGCCAAGGAAACGTCTACCACGGACACTCCGTCTCGGAGACGCGTTAAGCGTCGACCGTCCATGTCGTAAAAATGGCAGTGCATCCCAAAAAGTGGGAACCAAAGCAAGTCGCCTCCACGTGAAAGAAGATCCATCAATTTCATGCACACGACCCATATATGCTGTGTGCATTTATTGATGGGGGGCACTTTGTTGGGGTAAAAATTTACACCCCCGTTGACCGAGTCAAAGTCAAGGTCAACCCCAAGCCAGGTGGGCCCAAGCCCAGGTCAAGCGGGCCCATGCCCAAGTCGAGCCCGCGGCCAGCCTCCTCCATGCTAAAACATAAATCATGTAATAAATAATTTTTATGTAATTTTTTATGCATGAATGTATGCAAAATGGACATAAAGCCAATATTTTGTAAGCCCATGGCTTATGTGCAAAAATGAAATGACACATGAGCCATGGGATAGGCAAAAAGCCATTTTGAAAAGCCCAAGGGGCTATATGTAAATATGTATGCCTATATAAGGCAACATGATGATGAATAATGGAGACTTTTTCATTCTCCCAAAAACTAGGGTTCTTTGTGCCTACTGCTCCTTCTCCAGGGTTCCAAAAACCTTCTTCTTCCTCTTGAATTAAATCGAGAGTTTAACTCTTCCTTTTCCCAAAATAAATAGTTTTTCACCACAAAACCCACAAAGGGGAACTCAGATCTCCCACCAGATCTCGAAAAGGGGAGACTTTTAAGTCTTACCCCCCTTTTCTCCAAGATCCCGCCGGTCAAGAGCAAGAAGAAGGAGACCCATCTCCAAAAATCTAACTTTGGACAGACCCAAGGCTCAAAAGAAGAGCAATAAGTCCCCAGGAGTTTAACTCCTTTCTAAATCTGCTGGAGTTTAACTCCATAAATTAATTTCTGTTGGAGTTTAACTCCATAAATTTGTTTCTGATAGGAGTTCAACTCCGAAAATTCCCTTGGGAGTTCAACTCCCCAGCATAGGGGCTAGGCTCCCCTTTCCGCGGGTTTTTCCCGCGGTCACGTATGTCCACGTGACCCCATGGGCGCTAAGGTGCCCATCGGTCACGTGTGCGCACGTGACCCCGGGGCGCCAAAGCGCCCATCGGTCACGTGTGCGCACGTGACCCCTGGGGCGCCAAGGCGCCCATCGGTCACGTGTGCGCACGTGACCCCGGGGGCGCCAAGGCGCCCATCGGTCACGTGTGCCCACATGACCCCGGGGCGCCAAGGCGCCCATGGGTCACGTGTGCCCACGTGACCCCGGGGCGCCAAGGCGCCCATCGGTCACGTGTGCCCACTGTTGGAGATAGTGCCCTCAGAGTCAATTATTGGGTCACAAGCACGTGATTGCAATGATTGAGGGGAGGACCTGTCCCAGTAGGACAGTCTTACTCGAGATGATAGTATGCTATCTGGTTTATCTTTATCATCGTGTACTGCTTTAGGTGACCTTTCGAGTCGCTATTACACGTTGATAAAGCCCCTTGGATTCTTGCTTGACCACCAGCAGTATGAGGGCGATCATATAAGTGGGAGCTGGGGTCTACAAGCACATCCTTAAAAGGTCCCTAGTCGTGGGAGATTCGAGACAGGGCATCGTTTCTCCAGAGTAGACTAGTGTATACAGTCGAGACCCCGACGAGGGGCGGTGGCCGGTCTCACAAGCCACTGGTGTCAGTTGGTTCACCTAAGATGTATACAGGTGCTCATTGGGTTATGAGTACACCGGACAGGACTCGCCGGGAACCTGCTAGTTGGGTATATACCAGACGTCAGATAGCAGTTCCCAGGTGACATGTGTACAGGTTAGTTCATCGACCTGAGATCATCATTTGTCTCGTGTGAGTTCCCACTGTGCTTTGATTACTACCCTACCACGGCTCAAAGGAGTCGTGCAAACAGGTTTTAGTTGGGTACAGTCCCGAGCCACATGGAGGCAGTGAGCGGATCTGCAGGGGTTCGTCTCTCCCGGTATTGGGGGTGAGGTCGTGCTGTGTCTAGGAGAGCCAGAACATGAAAAGTCCTTGGCCAAGGCAGGAGATTTGCTGGTAGGTATTCCAGTAGTATCTCAGGGTGTTCTGGGCTACACTCCGACACGACTTGTACCGCTTTTGGGGGTCTGACTTTTACCAACCCCCTAGGCCCGCCATGCGATACTCATAGACGAACGGACCGGACTGTACGGATATTGTCACTGATAGGCTCAGTAGGGTGTCAGGATGAGTTCGCTCATCGACGTCCCTTTTGGTCAATAGCTGGTGGCCCGTCACGTATGGCTAATACCTCTGACGTGCTAGTGGTTAAATCCACAGCCATAGTATTGACGAGTCTTTAGAGTCCACCATACAGACAGTTACTCAAGTTTCGGGCGAAACGCTGTAGAGGCCGTATGGAGATATGGCAGGGTTCGATCAGATACGTGCGGTATTGCACGGATCGTGATCGGACGGATTTTACTAGCCGGCTTTGGCTTAAGCCGGATTCTAGTTTTAGATAGGGTAGTTTTGTCTCTTTGCATTTGTATCCGGTCGGAATACAAATGCGGGCATGTATTTGCAGTAGCGGGGTTTTCCTGTAATTTATTACGGGATCGGTTTTCTGGGGTTGCCAGTTTGCATTCCGTTCCGGCCGGTTTTCTTTCATTCCTTCTCGGCCGGGCTTTGTGATGGAGGGTGTTAATTGCAAGTTTGCAATTAACATTTTGTGAGGGGTTTCTTTGCATAAGTGTGACCTCTTCATCATGATATTCCTTTCTTGTCCATCTCTTTGCATTTATTTGATGGTTGTTTGATTTGAGTTGAAAAGGAAATTGTTGTGACCATTATTCTTTTTGGATTTTCCTTTTCTCCTTTGTTATTTCATTCATCCATTTTCCCACCAATTCCTTTGTGGGGCCGGCCAATTTTTTCCAGCAAGGAAATTGAATGTTTTAGATTGGATGGAGAAAGGTTTAATTTGTGTGCATATTTTCTTCATATGATATTTAGTGGGCCCCCCCATTTCTTTGTGTGTAGGCTGTGAAGGTTGATTTCCTTTACATTGTTTTTGTGTGCACACTACACACAGATTAATTCCAGTGAGCTCTTAGTGCTTGGCCGAGCTCACCCATTCCATTGCATGCTTCTCTTTCCCTTCTTGCATCCATGAAAATTCTTGTGTAAATTTCCTCCAACCATGGCAACCTCAAAACCCCAAAGAGACAAGTTTCTACACTATTTCTATAGCAAGCCTTGGACGCGTCGGCTAGCCAACTTCGCGCCCGAGTTGCCTCGGTCAAGAGGCGGGAGCCCGTAAAAGATTCTGGCTACGTGGTGCCCTTTCCGACGAGCGAGGAGGTGACGGAGATTCCGCGGGAGATCGGAGTGGAGACGAAGACCGAAGGACACGGATCGCTTGGTATAGCATCTCTACTCTTTTCTTTTTTGCTAGTTGCTAGGTTAATGGCCCGATCCGGGTAAAAAGTCCGCGGCGGTGCCGTTTTGCAAAGTCCGCAAAGTTTTTGTTTTCCGCGTTTCCGGCGTCGGATCGACGGCCGGGGCGCCCCTGCGGGCTTACAATGGTATCAGAGCCACGCCATTAACCTTGCCTAGCTTGCTCTAGCGCGTTTAGAACCCGATCGAACAAAATCCCCAAAAACCGTATTTTTGTGCACATGTGTTCTCTGTTGAAATTTTTTGAGCTCCTAAAATTTCTCAGGTTGTTGCAGAGGCATGTACAAGCAATTATAAGAAATCTGGGAAAATACGATCCACCAATTCCTCAGTTCCACCGCAGAAGCGCGGCCAAAACCCTGGTTTGGCCGCGCTTGCGCGGCGGATAAGAGGAATTGTGGCACCAAATTTTCCCAGTAAGCTTGTGGCATAGAAATAGGGCTTTTGGGATATTTTATTTGGGCCCAGGTTTTCTGTAAGTGCTACAGTTCTTTTTGGGGGCCCACTTTGATAAATTTGTTCGATCGGATATTTTAAACATGCTAGTTCACAGTTTTTACATTATATCTGCGACCGTGAATGTCACTTGATCGGTAAATCCCGTCTAACTGCTATAGCCCGGTTAGACGGATTTGCGAACGTGACTTTCACGTTGATGTTCTGTGATTGTACTGTGTTGTTGCGGATCGGTCGTGGGGGATAGCCTGGTTGCAGTGGTAGTACAGTTTTGTTGTATTATGTACTTTTGATATTGCGGGGCGAGCGTCCGACATGTGGACTGCCGTCACTGCCAGTTTGTATTATTATTTTGGGGCACGACCTGGTTGCGGTCGATGTACCCGTTGTATGTATATTTTACTTTCTGTACTAGGTTTACCCCGCGGAGGGGTGCACGGATAGCCGGATTCTAGAGGGCAACAAGCCCACATCTCATGGCATTGAGACGGAGGGGGCTTCACTCTAGAATTGGCGGGCTATTCGCCGCACTCGTAGGGGGTACAGGTTGACCCAGGAGGGGTGCCCAAGTTACCGGATTCCGTGAAGTGCTGGGTGGTCCATTCACGGCGCTGAAGGGGGCTGCCTCGCTTCAGGATTTGGCGGGTAACTTGCCGCGCCCGTAGGGGTCTAGGATTTCATTGCACAGGCTATCCACACGACCAGGGGAACGTCGGGTTTTAGCGGCTCTGTGAAACCCGGGGATCCCAGATATCTATATTGTTCTGTGTTGCTATACATTTCTGTGTTGCTGCATTTTTTATCACGCCTTGAGCGAAATACTATATATTGGTATATATATTAGTAGACGTTGTATATGTTTTGCATCCGCACTAGTCCAGTCCCCGCTCTGTCGTTAGTTAGCTAACCTAACGGGTGATGACGGGACCCAGTGGCGAATGCGGATGGCATATACGTACGTCAGTATATTTTCGTTCTTTATGGTGTGATCAATTGATGGGACTGCGTTGATTCGGATCAATGCAAGATAAACAAACCTAATCTGATGTTGTTGGAACACTTTTTCAAAAAGCTGTTATTGCAAGGGTGTTCACTTTTGTTTTGCACCGTGGTATTCAGTTGGAATATCCTGCTCCTCAGTCGACGAGGCAAGGGCCGAGATCCCTTCACCGGGAGTGACCCCTTGGACAGAAGTTTGCGTCAGGGCAATAACTTCACTATAGCCGATTACTTTTGCTTTGCATCGTGGTATTCAGTTGGAATATCCTGCACCCCATTCTACGGGGAAAGAGCCGAGATCCCTTCACCGGGAGTGACCTCTTTAGCAAAGGTTGTCGTCACTATATTTTTATAAAGCTATCAGTTCCTTCAACGATATCAAGTTCATTACGTTAAAGGTTTTCGCCAGAAACCATTCGTAGCCCTCCGTCGTTTCATATGGATAATCAATAGTATTCATGCTGTGTATGTTGGCCAAAGTCAAGGCACAGTGTTTGGTAGCTGTTGGGTATTCATATGCAGCATAGATAGATGCGTTGGTTTGGGACAGTCGTACTGCCATTTTGGCCAAAGTCAAGGGTAGGTACGGGTGGGTTCAAATTAACCAGGAAAATGACGGGTAGAACTTGACATGTGACTTATGATATGTTGGCCAAAGTCAAGGTCATAAGAGCATGGGGCAGAAATCCACATCGGGAGTTTCAAAAGTACTGAAACTTGCCAGATATGCGCATACCTTCTGGAGTGTGATAACGTGAGCGGATTCCGTCACGTTATCATGCGATGAGAGTTGGATCCCGATTCCCACTGATGAGTTGGTTTACTCCTCGGGTTATCCCGGCTAATTCTTCTTTCAGGTTTGGGGAAGAATTTGACGTTACAGTGGGAGGTTTCCAGATTAGATAAATTGGTAACCATTCTGATCTAGGTTAGAGTGCACGCTGAGTGTTTCTTTTCTCTCTCTCTCTGGCAGCGACCATTGACCCGACCCTAGACTATGACTCAGTGACCAAGTTGACCGAACCTTCTTAACACTGGCTTTTGGATTGTCAGAGTTGCAGACCTCTTTGCCACTCCTACTTTTACCCTTTTCTCCGGGACACCCCGTATTACTACGAACGTCCACTTCCATTGGACAAAACCATCGTATGGTTATATACGAACTCGAAGGTCTTCGAGGATGGTTTCCGGTTCTGGAGAAAACGAATAGGACTATTCAGTTGTCTTTTCTTTTCACCTTCTCTCAGGTTGCGAGTACTCCTTGGTTTAGGAGTAGTACACCTATTACGCAAATTGGATAGTCTTCTTCCAGACCCTAGGCTGGTGCCGACCGGTAGGGAATGAAGAAAGCCAATTAGCCTAAACGGTGTACAGAAGGTATTAAGTTCAGACAAAGCAAGAGATTAGTAAGAGGGCAAAGTAAATTGCGACTGCTATTCACGACCAAACCATGTACTTCTTTGTCAATCCTAAATCACCTTTGAATTAAGTACATTCGGTTGTCTTTTATCCTCACCTTCTCTCACATTGCGAGTGCTCCTAGGACTAGGACAGTACACCCATTATGCTTATTGGATAGTCTTCTTCCAAACCATAGGCTGGTGCCGAACGGTAGGGAAGGAAGAAAACCATTTGGCCTAAAGGGGTGTACAGAAGGTAATGACTAAAGACATGTAAAGGGATTTGGAGAGGTGGCAAAGAACTATACAGTTATAGTTGTGAATCTGGATAATGGAAGAGGTATTACTAAGAATACCAGGATACCCCATCGAAACATTTCAATGTTTCAGTTTCACTGTGTACTGTTAAAAGAAAACTGATTTCCCAATTAGACACTTGCTCCAGGGTATGTATTTGCCAGGTATGATTCTCACATCTGTATGGTTTTACAGATGATGAGTGGGAGTAAGTTATTGGGAATTAGGTGACCATCCTCATTATATCGGGATTCGTTGGAATTGGTGATATTTGAGGAAGCCATCTGGGTTGTTTGCCGGTCGGCAAATATTTGGTTTTGAATATCCGTTGTTGTGCACCAATTTCAAATTGATATATCTGTACGTCTATTTTTATAGAGTGAGATATACTTTTTGAAATTATGTCTATGACATTTACCTATACCAGTGGATGGTTAGGTAAGGAGCATTGAACAACGGTGTAATTCTTCTTAACCAAAAGTACAGTTTTCAACCTACGACACACAGTGAATGAGTTGTTAGACTCAGCGGACTTATACAGAGTATTGTATATTGTCCAGTGTCCATTAGGACAGAGGGGTTGGTCCTCGTACTATATTCTGTTTACTTTTAACTTCTCTAGTTCTTAGACATGTGTTTCGTAGAAACACAGGGTCTAAGTTTAGAGGAGTTATAGGTATAAGAATACAGTAGAGAACCAGGTATCGCAAGTATCGGGATTCTTCAAGCTGATCGAAGATGTAGATACTTGTGAATGGTATTCAGTTGATAGTAATGGTTAAGAGAACTTGCTTCTCTTTCAGGTTACTCATAATTGGAAGTGTTCCTAAGTTGAGTAACGCTGATCGGCCTCCTTCCATTTACTTGACATGCACTGGAGACAGCTGCATGATTTGAATCTGGTTCAATTAAATCAGTGCCTCTGTTTCTTGGATATAGAACAGTTCATATCTTGACATTGTTAAGATACGGGGAGTTGTCCGGCTTATGCTTAAAACCAGACTCTGGACAACTCAAGGCACGTTTCAGTAATGGTTGTTTGTGGGTTGACCCGGGCTATGACGAGGGTTGACTTTCTACCATCTGGAAGATCAATAGTGATATTGTTCTTGACTCGCCACAGTTTTATTAAAAATGGATTTTTCAGAAAACAGTAGTGGGAGTATGGTAGAACTGGAAGTGATTCCAGAACCACAAACGATTACTGAAGATTTGATAGGAACCTAAAGATTCAATCTGGATTGACATTCCATTGGCCACTCCGCAGATATGGTGGGTAACCTCAGGCACCCGAGAGGTACTTCGGTATGCTCAAGGACGGTAGCAGGGAGGTTCTTGTTTACCCACACTTGCCATTGCTGTTGTTCCAGGCTGCGAGACCCGGCGGGAGGATGAGTATAGCGTCGTTCTAAACTTGCTTTAGAAGTGTACGCCTATATGACTCTGCCAGAGGGTTGTCGTAGTCAGTGGGAGCAGCGGAAGCATTGGTGGACATCAAGCTTATGTCTATTTATAGACTAAAGCAGATATAGCGGAGATAGATCATCTATTTCTGATGTGACAGTCATAGGTTTGACTTCATCAGAATAGAGGATGGATCTGTTAAGAAGGTAGTAGGGTGTGATGTCCTGGTATTTGATGACATACACAGAGTAGGAAGTGATATTCCTATACTACGATCGGTTATACTTTGGTCGTCACACAGTGGTTTCTCCACATAGGACTTGGATATTATATCAGACATTCTGGTTACTAGATCTATGATTTTAGATCTAGATTTGGGTAGTTTCCCAATCTGGGTACTTTGACCGCATTCTATGAGTATTTAGAATGGACGACTCCTAACACGGTAGTATACCTGCAGGTGATGGAGTCACCCTCTCTAAAGGTGTCTTGCAGACTAAAGGGGAGAGGAATGTGCATGATTGGCAGATCACTTGCTTAGGCAATTGAGTCAATCATGAGATATCAAGTACCACGCCAGATGTTGTTCTTGCAGTAGATGCAATAAGTCAATATTGATCCAATCCTGGAGAAACAGTCGGAAGCAGTTTTAGAACATAAGTTGATGTTCTAGGGATATGATAACGGCAGCCTCCTTTAGGAGACGGTTATCATTCCAGGCTTCCAAGGTGACATGGATGGCAGAGTGGCTGTCAGAGTTATAGTTTTTCCCTCTGACGAGGGGCAGTATTTTGGACAGTTGGTCCAGGTGGATACTGAGGGAAGGCATGGCGCAGGACACTGATTAAGTTCAGTTGTCGATACAGTCTAAGAAGTTTGGATTTGGAGTTCATTTATGAGCTAGGTCCCATCAGACATCCAGACATTCTAGGACAGGTATTGCTCATTTCGGGAGATAGTTTTCTCTGCGAACAAGAGATATAGAGAGAGACATAGAAAGAAACATCAAAGCGGATCCACTCACTGAGGCTATTCCTCGAACGCAATAGTTTCGCAAACGAGCTTTGTGAGACTAACTAGTAGAGGAGTTGGGTGTTCGGTATCACACGGGCTGTGAGTATGCGACATCGCAATAAATAGCCTTGAGTGCAAGTGGGAGATTGTTGGAGATAGTGCCCTCAGAGTCAATTATTGGGTCACAAGCACGTGATTGCAATGATTGAGGGGAGGACCTGTCCCAGTAGGACAGTCTTACTCGAGATGATAGTATGCTATCTGGTTTATCTTTATCATCGTGTACTGCTTTAGGTGACCTTTCGAGTCGCTATTACACGTTGATAAAGCCCCTTGGATTCTTGCTTGACCACCAGCAGTATGAGGGCGATCATATAAGTGGGAGCTGGGGTCTACAAGCACATCCTTAAAAGGTCCCTAGTCGTGGGAGATTCGAGACAGGGCATCGTTTCTCCAGAGTAGACTAGTGTATACAGTCGAGACCCCGACGAGGGGCGGTGGCCGGTCTCACAAGCTACTGGTGTCAGTTGGTTCACCTAAGATGTATACAGGTGCTCATTGGGTTATGAGTACACCGGACAGGACTCGCCGGGAACCTGCTAGTTGGGTATATACCAGACGTCAGATAGCAGTTCCCAGGTGACATGTGTACAGGTTAGTTCATCGACCTGAGATCGTCATTTGTCTCGTGTGAGTTCCCACTGTGCTTTGATTACTACCCTACCACGGCTCAAAGGAGTCGTGCAAACAGGTTTTAGTTGGGTACAGTCCCGAGCCATATGGAGGCAGTGAGCGGATCTGCAGGGGTTCGTCTCTCCCGGTATTGGGGGTGAGGTCGTGCTGTGTCTAGGAGAGCCAGAACATGAAAAGTCCTTGGCCAAGGCAGGAGATTTGCTGGTAGGTATTCCAGTAGTATCTCAGGGTGTTCTGGGCTACACTCCGACACGACTTGTACCGCTTTTGGGGGTCTGACTTTTACCAACCCCCTAGGCCCGCCATGCGATACTCATAGACGAACGGACCGGACTGTACGGATATTGTCACTGATAGGCTCAGTAGGGTGTCAGGATGAGTTCGCTCATCGACGTCCCTTTTGGTCAATAGCTGGTGGCCCGTCACGTATGGCTAATACCTCTGACGTGCTAGTGGTTAAATCCACAGCCATAGTATTGACGAGTCTTTAGAGTCCACCACACAGACAGTTACTCAAGTTTCGGGCGAAACGCTGTAGAGGCCGTATGGAGATATGGCAGGGTTCGATCAGATACGTGCGGTATTGCACGGATCGTGATCGGACGGATTTTACTAGCCGGCTTTGGCTTAAGCCGGATTCTAGTTTTAGATAGGGTAGTTTTGTCTCTTTGCATTTGTATCCGGTCGGAATACAAATGCGGGCATGTATTTGCAGTAGCGGGGTTTTCCTGTAATTTATTACGGGATCGGTTTTCTGGGGTTGCCAGTTTGCATTCCGTTCCGGCCGGTTTTCTTTCATTCCTTCTCGGCCGGACTTTGTGATGGAGGGTGTTAATTGCAAGTTTGCAATTAACATTTTGTGAGGGGTTTCTTTGCATGAGTGTGACCTCTTCATCATGATATTCCTTTCTTGTCCATCTCTTTGCATTTATTTGATGGTTGTTTGATTTGAGTTGAAAAGGAAATTGTTGTGACCATTATTCTTTTTGGATTTTCCTTTTCTCCTTTGTTATTTCATTCATCCATTTTCCCACCAATTCCTTTGTGGGGCCGGCCAATTTTTTCCAGCAAGGAAATTGAATGTTTTAGATTGGATGGAGAAAGGTTTAATTTGTGTGCATATTTTCTTCATATGATATTTAGTGGGCCCCCCCATTTCTTTGTGTGTAGGCTGTGAAGGTTGATTTCCTTTACATTGTTTTTTGTGTGCACACTACACACAGATTAATTCCAGTGAGCTCTTAGTGCTTGGCCGAGCTCACCCATTCCATTGCATGCTTCTCTTTCCCTTCTTGCATCCATGAAAATTCTTGTGTAAATTTCCTCCAACCATGGCAACCTCAAAACCCCAAAGAGACAAGTTTCTACACTATTTCTATAGCAAGCCTTGGACGCGTCGGCTAGCCAACTTCGCGCCCGAGTTGCCTCGGTCAAGAGGCGGGAGCCCGTAAAAGATTCCGGCTACGTGGTGCCCTTTCCGACGAGCGAGGAGGTGACGGAGATTCCGCGGGAGATCGGAGTGGAGACGAAGACCGAAGGACACGGATCGCTTGGTATAGCATCTCTACTCTTTTCTTTTTTGCTAGTTGCTAGGTTAATGGCCCGATCCGGGTAAAAAGTCCGCGGCGGTGCCGTTTTGCAAAGTCCGCAAAGTTTTTGTTTTCCGCGTTTCCGGCGTCGGATCGACGGCCGGGGCGCCCCCGCGGGCTTACACCCACGTGACTCCTGGGGGCGCCAAAATGCCCATTGGTCACGTGCGCGCACGTGACCCCGGGCACCATGCGCCCACATGCTGTGCACGCGTCTTTAAGACGCTTTCCCCCCCTTTTTTTTATGCACTCCACACTAAATATGCCTCCCTCGTTAGAAAAAATTTCTAACGGGGCGCTGCCCCGCACCCCGCAAGGGGGCTGCTAGCCCCCCAGCCCGCTATCCGGGTAGCGGGACCCCCGTGAAAACTCTGCGTGGCTCCCAACATATCCATAACCCCCTCCAAAACACGACATACGTACACTGCACATTGAGATCGCATGACCAGTTTAACCCGTCAATCGGAGGTTCCCTCGCTCCAAAAGCGAGGGGTAATTAACGGCAGCTTAGTCCGCGGCTGCCGGAGATTCGGATCCCCACAATCAATAAACCCCGGCTTACCCTAGGCAGGGGGAATCTGTAGTACGCCTGACAAGCGCGCGTGTATTCCCATCTCAATGGGGTGACGAAAAACACCCTACATATAGGTAGGACTTTCTTGCTCGACATGATAGTACGCTATCTGGTTGCTCTTTATCTTAACGTGTATACTTTCTGTCTCTCTGTTACATGTTGATAAAGCCCTTAGGATGTGTACTCGACTTCCAGGACTGTGATGCAGATTATACTAGTGGGGCCTGGATAGTCCATGAGTACATCCTTCAATGTTCCTAGTCGAGGGAATATCGAGACGGGGCATTGATATTCCAAAGTAGACTAGCGTATATCTTATCGACCCATGCGATGGGCGATGGATGATCCCATATCCATTGGTGTTTGACATCAGAGATGGTATACGGGTGCTCAGTGGAGACTGGGTACACTGAACGGACTCGCCGAGAACTCCCAGATGGTATTATACCTCATGTAATATGGCAGTTCTCTGGTGACACTGGTACATCTTAGTCTGTTGACCCGAGATCGTCATAGAGTCTTGTGTGTCTCCCACTGTGCTTTGATTTCCACCCTACCACGGCTCTACTGAGTCGTGCAAACAGGTGGTTTTTGGGTACAGTCCCGATTCACATGGAGGCAATGAGCGATAGGAGGGGATTCGTCTCTCCCGGTATTGGGGGTTGATGTTGCGCTATGCTCGACTGGCCATAACAGGAAATCCCTGGCCAGGGTTGCAGTGACCTACTGGTAAGTGTTATCAGTAGTTTCACACATGTCATGGACTTCACGTCGGCATGACCTATCGAGCTACTGGGGTCTGACGTTTACCACCCCTAGGCGAGATATGCGACATATCAGACGAACAGACCGGATTGTACGGTAAGTGTTACTGGTTGGATTCACAGGAGTGTGAGCGGGCTTGCTCGTCGATCTTCTAATCGCTCAATACCCGGATGGCCGTTACGTTTAGCAGACCGCTTGCGGCTTGTGGATGTTTGATATGATCATCATCTGCTACCGGCGTATTGACGAGTCTTTAGAGTCCTACACAGAGGTTTCCTAGCTCAAGCGAAAGGAAATAGGAGCGCATATGAGATATGTGCGGGACCGAGAATAATGCGTGTATGTGATACCGTATTCCATTCTTGCGATTAATGTATCGATTGGTTATATGCGATATAACCTAGTTATCGAATCAAGGATTGATTCGATAAGCCGATACATTGGATATTAGTCGGTTATATACGATATGACCGGATCGTTAAATCAAGTATTGATTTAATGATTTAATGCATAATTATATATTTGATATATTACTTTGCATTAGCTAGTATTGGTTCATTTTAAACGGATTTTCTCACTTGATGCACATTGTATATGTGATATATTTTTTGTCCACTTGTTTGTATCATGTTTGATGATACATGCTCACTTGGGTTTGTGTAAAGATTAAACCATGGTTGTGAGAGTGGTTAGGGTTTTGTTTATTCACTTATTATCTATTTATTTATTTATCATTCTTTTGGAAAAGATAAAGAGAAGAATGGTGGCTTGTTTTGTTTATTTGTTGAAGCTTCTTGAAGCTTTGAACAAGTCCACCATTCTTGTCTCATGTCTAACCCTAACCATTCTTCTAACCATAGTTAAATCTCTACACTAAACCATGGTTGAAGATATGATAAGTATCATATTGTTTTCTTTTTTTAAAAATACTTATCATATTTTCTATTCTATTCTTTTCTTCTTCTTCTTCATCTTCAACATGAAGAAACTATGCCACCATCAATGGCAACTTGAGAATAAGAGTGAGAAATCCAATTCTAAAGTGAACCCACCACCTATTTCTTCATCCTCTACCTCTTGCCAAGTAGTATAGGGTGTTTCCTTCACAAGTTTCATGACTTGGTGAAGTGGGAGCTTGATCTAGTGATGCCTCGACGTAGATCATCTTCGGCATCGAAGCCGACGACCAAGCCCGCCCATTTCTTCGATGAAGCCGATGCTAGAGTCCGGAATCCGATTTGGACAGTGGAGGGAAATCATCGCGGAGCTTAGGAAGTGATGGACCGGATCTACAAGGGTTGTAGCCACTTTCCTTTTAAGTTAAAGTCGTTAACTTGCATCGCATAGCATATATATCTAGTTAACGATCCGTATTAGGGTTTCTCGGCACTTGTAAAATTATAATTGGCCATGTTTGATCACTTGTGAGACTTCATTAGTGTGCCTAGGAACCCTACAGGTTCGAGTCTAAGTTTGACTATGTGGAGCCTAGGGCGTCTATGTTAGTTATATGTATGCCCTAGAGGCCATTACTGTACATTGGATGTATATTGTAGTGGATGCTGGGACATATATAGGTAGGACTTTCTTGCTCGACATGATAGTACGCTATCTGGTTGCTCTTTATCTTAACGTGTATACTTTCTGTCTCTCTGTTACATGTTGATAAAGCCCTTAGGATGTGTACTCGACTTCCAGGACTGTGATGCAGATCATACTAGTGGGGCCTGGATAGTCCATGAGTACATCCTTCAATGTTCCTAGTCGAGGGAATATCGAGACGGGGCATCGATATTCCAGAGTAGACTAGCGTATATCTTCTCGACCCATACGATGGGCGATGGATGATCCCATATCTATTGGTGTTTGACATCAGAGATGGTATACGGGTGCTCAGTGGAGACTGGGTACACTGAACGGACTCGCCGAGAACTCCCACATGGTATTATACCTCATGTCAGATGGCAGTTCTCTGGTGACACTGGTACAGCTTAGTCTGTTGACCCGAGATCGTCATAGAGTCTTGTGTGTCTCCCACTGTGCTTTGATTTCCACCCTACCATGGCTCTACTGAGTCGTGCAAATAGGTGGTTTTTGGGTACATTCCCGATTCACATGTAGGCAATGAGCGATAGGAGGGGATTCGTCTCTCCCGGTATTGGGGGTTGATGTTGCGCTATGCTCGACTGGCCATAACAGGAAATCCCTGGCCAGGGTTGCGGTGACCTACTGGTAAGTGTTATCTGTAGTTTCACACATGTTATGGACCTTACGTCGGCATGACTTATCAAGCTATTGGGGCCTGACGTTTACCACCCCTAGGCGAGATATGCGACATATCAGACGAACAGACCGGACTGTACGGTAAGTGTTACTGGTTGGATTCACAGGAGTGTGAGAGGGCTTGCTCGTCGATCTTCTGATCGCTCAATACCCGGGTGGCCGTTCCCTTTAGAAGACCGCTTGCGGCTTGTGGGTGTTTGATATGATCATCATCTGCTACCGGCGTATTGACGAGTCTTTAGAGTCCTACACAGAGGTTTCCTGGCTCAAGCGAAACGAAATAGGAGCGCATATGAGATATGTGCGGGACCGAGAATAATACGTGTATGTGATACCGTATTCTATTCTCGCGATGAATGTATCGAATGGTTATATGCGATATAACCTAGTTATCGAATCAAGGATTGATTCGATAAGCCGATACATTGGATACTAGCCGGTTATATGCGACATGACCGGATCATTGAATCAAGTGTTGATTTAATGATTTAATGTATAATTATATATTTGATATATTACTTTGCATCAACTAGTATTTGTTCACTTTAAAAGGATTTTCTCACTTGAAATGCACATTGTATATGTGATATATTTTTTGTGCACTTGTTTGTATCATGTTTGATGATACTTGCTCATTTGGGTTTGTGTAAAGATTAAACTATGTTTAGTGAATGGTTAGGGTTTCTTTTCTCTTATTTATTTATCTATTTATTATTGTTTTGGAAAAGATAAAGAGAAAAAGAAATGGTGGCTTAGTTTGTTTTTTGTTGAAGCTTCTTGAAGTTTTGAACAAGTCCACCATTCTTGTCTCTTCTCTAACCCTAACCACTCATCTAACCTTAGTTAAATCTCTACACTAAACCATGGTTGAGATTATGATAAGTATCATATTGTTTTTATTTTAAAAAACTTATGATATATATCATCTTCTTCTTCATCATCTTCTTCTTCCATGAAGAAAGCTTGCTACATCAATGGTGATTGATGAAAAAGTGTGAGAAATCCAAATCTAAAGTCTACCCACTTCCTATTTCTTCATCCTCTACCTCTTGCCAAGTAGTATAGGGTGTTTCCTTCACATGTTTTCTTGACTTGGTGAAGTTGGAGCTTGATCTAGCGATGCCTCGACGTAGATCGTCTTCGGCATCGTCGTCGATGACCTAGCCCGCTTTTTCCCGATGAAGCCGACGCTAGAGCCCAAGATCCGATTTGTACAGCGAGGAGACTTCATCGCGGAGCCATGGAGGTGGAGGACCGGATCTACAAAGGTTGTAGCCACTTTCCTTTAGCATTTAATTCGTTTACATGCTTGCATCGCCTCATTATCTAGTTAACGATCCGTATTAGGGTTTGTAGGCACTTGAAAATTTTGAATTGGCCATGTTTGATGCCTTGTGAGACTCCATTAGAGTGCCTAGGAACCCTACAGTGGTATCAGAGCCTAGCTAGAGCCTTAGGCGATGCGTAGACGGAGTTAGAAGTCCGATCGACCCGAAACCCCGATTTTAACATGCTCTCTGGACATTTTTGAAATTCGTGGATTTTTGTGAATTAAAAATATGCAGAAAAATCATCAGGTATTACTAAGAATTATTGTGAAATTCGAGAGCATGATTCCTCTAGTGTGCGGCGGAACCGCGGCACAAGCATGGCTTGTGCGGCGGTTCCGCGGCCAAGTTATCCCATCATCTGTTTAAATTTTCACAGTAACTCCTAGTTTTTAGTGCTGGTTTTCCTGGGAATATTTTAATATTTATTCCAGAGTTTTATTTTCTGGGTTGTATTGGGAACTCAGTGTATCGATCGGATTGTCTAATTTTGTCAGTGTGTTTTTCCGGGTATTTTAGAATATGTTAAAAAGTTCAACCGGATATAAATACCCACTTTTTCCCCTGCCGGGAAATTTCCAATTGTTGGATTTTTCCGTAGTTTAACGACGTTCTAAGTAGTGCAAGTAACGCGATGGACCCTTTAGAAGACAACAAACCTTAACTCGATTATGTGACCGTCTTGAACTGCCCTTTGAACCTTTGGGTTTGGGGCAGTACGGCGTGCCACATGTGAGGCGTTGGCTTGACCCTTCTACGGCTGGACCGTTGGTACTGAGGCACGAACTGAATGCTGTTAGACTTATTTCATGTGTTGAGCTGTATCGGGAAAACTTGGGTGTTCGATTGTTCGATCGAAAAGTTTAGCGTTTTCTATTTATCCGGAATGTGATACAATAATTGGAATTCACATGTAGTTATGAGATAACGGAATGAATATTATAAACATAGCAGTTTAGTCTCACTTGATCGGTTGCCACTGAGTTTTGATGTGATCAAAAGTCTGTCGCAATCACGTAGCGTACGCGGATACTCGCCGGGTAAACTTAATAGACGGCCTCACTCCATAGCCCCGACCAAGTGACTGTAGGAGAACTCCGTCGCCGAAAGCATCCGTTCGGATGCTCGCGGCAGCGGTGTTCCGCCTTGGTGCACTTTGTCGACGGCGTCGGGGGTACGGCCGCCTACTAAAGTTTGCGACGAGCATTCGATCAGAATGTCGGGAATCCTGTTGAATTTCCCGACTTGATATTGAAAAGTGTTTTCGATTTTGAGACTAAAATGCGGGGTTTATAATTGTTAGGCATGCGATGTCTAAAGAATTCATTTGGTTAGGCATGCGATCTCTAATGAGATTGCGGATTCCAACTGTTGTAGTTTTACACTTTCTTTTCTGTGACCATAAGTGTAATATGTGATATCGCCGGTTTCGTTGCTATATGTCAACGACAATTGGGATGCGCATATTTACTTACGTTGATGACATGTGATGTTATGTGTTGCTGGATATGTTATATTGGATCGTCGTGTTTGAATAGCCGGGGGGGTTTTATGTGAGATGAGTGTTTTTCATTTTCATTCATGTAAAAACTTGTATGTAATATTCTTTTATTGGGGCACTTCCAGGTTGCGGAAGATGTCACCGTTGATGTATATTATTTACTTTTCTGCACTAGGATAGACCCAAGGAGGGGAGCACAAGTAACCGGGTTCTAGGGTCCAGCGGGAGACCAACTCGAGGAGTCGAGTCCGGGTCTCCTAACTCCAGAATTGGTAGGGCTGCTTGCCGCTCTCGTAGGGGTCTAGGGTTGTGGGATAGGCTATTCATCACGCCGTGGAATCCGTGTTTTATACTGGCTCGTATTGAAAACACGGACGTCCTAGTATATCCAATATTTCATATGTTTCTTCTGCTGTGATTTATCTGTGATGTGATCATGTGATGTTCTGTGACAGATATTATATATAGTATATATGATATATTATATAGACGTTACTTATGTTTTACACCCGCGCTAGCCCTGCCCCGCTCTGCCGTTAGTTACCTAACCTAACTGTGCACGAGGGGACATCGAGGCGAATACGGATGGCATAAGTGTACGTCATATTTATCTGTGATGTTTAGGTGACTTAAATGATGGGATATTCATTAATGTGATTAATGAAAGAAAATAAACCTAATTGATGTTGTGGAATCGAATTTCAAAATAAAAACAGGTAGCTACAGTTCTTGCTATGCATCGCGGTGTTCATTGTAGAACATCCTGCACCTTATTCGATGAGGAAAGGACCGAGATCCCTTCACCGGGAGTGACTCCTTTAGCAATAACTGGCAGATGCTACAACCCTCGGTTTGTCTTTTGATCGCTTCAATAGTTTCTGCTTTGCACAGTGATATATATGATATATCCCGCACCTCATTCAACGAGGAAAGGGCCGACGATCCCTTCACCGGGAGTGACCCCTTTAGCAGAACTAGAAAAGCCTCAAAAACATTCCATTTAAAAACCATTTGATTCCGCAACGAGATCAAGTTCAAAGCGTTAAAGGTTTTCATAAAAACCATTCTGTCACGACCCGAAAGTACGGAACGAGACTAGCACTTAGATTACGAGACGTCTAAAGGCGTACCGTAACCTAAGTCAGCCAAAGCCCAGAAATCTAACCCAAAATCAAAGAGAGTGAAGTAAAACCTTAAATGAAAACGGTTTTGAAATCAATTAAGTTGCATAGAATCCCTTTTTAAAACATCGAGAATTCCCGAAAATTTCGGCAGAATCTCCCCTGTATTTTCTATCCCCCAAAATGGGTACAACAAGATAATAAACCTGTAATTATAAAAATGGCATCCCCAAGCGGGAGCTAGCTCTTCGCCCAAGGCGGATCACAACCACATGCAATATAATAGTAATATCAAGAAAAAGAGCATAAAAGAGATGCAAATACCAGAAAACACACGTCGGCTCAAGTGAGCTCGACCCAAAAGAAACCACAAATATACAAATCTCTCAGTCTCATCACTAGGTCGCATATACAATACAAGTGGTAGATGGAGAATACTAGATACAATGATAAAGCAAAAAGGAATAAAGTATACTCGCAACCCACCTACGGGCAATGTCGCGAGTCTGAGCAAAAGGAACTGATGACAAGATAGCCCGCCGCTACAAGACTGACGGGTCCGACCTGCAAGACACTGTGGCACAATGGGGGTGAGTTGCCAGCTCGTGAGTAAATATAACATCTACTAAGGCAATCGTAAGAATGCACGCAATGCGGAACAACATGTATGTCCATATGTGATATAATAACTCTAGTATGCATGCACAGGTATGCAATATCTTTTCTAACTCTTTAAGTGTTTAGAATGTTAAAGTTACTGCATTCTTAACTTTTAGAAAGTGTATGTTTGTATAATAGCTAAATATCATCAAGAGATCATCTGAAAACCCGTATCAAGCATCGACACCAAATAGGAATCATATCTGTCTCAATATCGGGCTCCGTCAGTCCGGATCGGCCCATATCATAAATCTCACGACAACGGTCGGTATCCTCCGGATATCCGCCGCGCCAGACATCACCGGTAGGTAGTCTTCCCCTGCCAGGCTCATCGTCTACAACTCGATCTTCTTGCCCCGGGGTACCATACCGGGCCCACCATGTACCCGAGACGGTTCATCCACTCCTCGAATCGGGTCTCAAAATCCAACAGAAAACATGAAAACTCATGGTGGACGACACATACATCACGAGAAAACCGCAACTTTGTTTTGAAAATGATAAATATAAGGTTTTGTTAAATTCTTGCGGTTTTCCCCAAAAATCCAGAAATCGCAGAAAAACTGAAATCATCAAGAAAATCATAATGTCCACATGTTATATATATGACAAATGTCTATGATATCAATGTGTATGATGTAAATTTGGGCTAGAGTTCTATGTAAATATGATGATGATGCGAGATATGTGCATGCGATGCAGTTTCACATATCAAGTATGAATGCAGGTGATGATATTAAGATAAACATGTTCTATCGTGCACGTGGCATGCCAATTACCAAGGCGTGTGTGTCACATGAATAGTGCGCGTGCAACATATGCCAATGGTAAGGTGTTCGTGTCCTACGAAATGATATCGCATAGGTAGAGATGAATGTCCATGCAATTTAACATACTGTTCGCTATAAGGGTATGCAGTGTACATGAATGGATAAGCTAACTAACAATATAATCTTGTAAAAAGTAGGGTAATCCTAACTAGGGGGGGCGCCTCGCGCCATCCAGACGATTCCCCCATAGATGAATATATCTACTCACCAGAAATCCCCGCTAATCTGATCCGGCCACCGCTTTGCCTTTACGCGCCGTGTCCGATGTTTCTCCGACCGATCCTAAATTTGCACAACACCAAGTATAAGATTACATAACCCTAAACGATGCAAGTCACATTATACAAATATCGACGCTCACAAATTAATCATAGCATGCACTCGGTGCGCGGAAAAACGCACGAAAATCGCAATCCTTTAACAAAAATCGTCATTTCGGGGAAATCGACAAACTACCACCCGACTAGACGAAACCCCGCGTTCGCACATTCTAATAATCCTATACGAAGCTAATAATATTGCTAACCTAACGCAAATTGACCGCATTCTATTTTCTACAAAAATCTAGTAAGCGAAGTTCTAGCCGATTTGATACAAACATTGAAATTTGTCGATTTAGCAAGCATATAATTTCACCATTAACCATTCTAATCAATTAGATAACCATCCCTAACATAATTCAACCATTATGCTACAAACCCTAATTTTTAAAAATCAAAACCTTCTCTTGATTTTTCATGAACAAGGATTTACACTAAATTAATACTTAGAATTTCAATTCTAGCATAATTAAACCACAAGTTAACAAAAGGATTAAAATTTTCACCTCTCAAGCTTGAACCCTAGCTTGATCAAGTCTCCAAGAAGCCTCCTTTCATCATGTTTTTGAACAAATTTGGGTTGAAGAGAGTAGGGATTAGGGTTAGGCTTTGAATGGAGGTGGAAATTTGTGAATTTAAATGGATTTTTAGCAAGAAAAGAAGCAAGATGAAGTGATGAAGTGGGGAAAATCTGTAGGAAGAGGGGTCGGCTGCAGGTATGAGGAGGGAGTTTGGGAAATTTGGAGAAGATTCTAGGTCTAAAACACCCCCACATTATCATTTAATGCTTTCATGTCAACCTTTTTTCAAAAAAACCCATTTTTACCTCATTTTTTCACAAATTTTCCCACCCTAAAACCAAAAGTTTGCAAGACATGATATAATTTTATTAACACCATATTTTAGCTTATAAAGACTCCTAATTAAGAAATTTACCTAATTAAATTTGTATTTATCCCTAATTAAATGTATTTAAAAAGGCTTAAAATAATAAAAAAATTAATTAATTACGAATTTTTTTTTATTTAACTAGATAATTATAAGTGACATTTTAGTGACAAAATTATAGTAATATCTTATCTAAATTTTATATAATTAGGTCTACAATGAAAAATATCAATTTTTGACTTTTTACGGAAAAAGCCGAAAAATTAGCCGATTACCGAAAAACTGCCTAAACGATTTTCGAAGGGTTACAATCTTCCCCCCTTAAAGAAATTCGGTCCCCGAATTTAGAATTTAACTATGCGTACCTTCAAAAAGATGGGGATATCTCTTCCTCATCTCGACCTCGGTCTCCCAGGTGACCTCCTCGCTGTTCGGGCCACGCCAAAGAACCTTGACAGACGGTATGACCTTCGACCTCAATTTCTTCACCTGCCGATCCAAAATGACCACCGGCTGCTCGGTGAAAGAAAGATCACGCTCTAACTGGATCGTCTGGTGCTGAATCGCCTGGGAAGGATCATGAAGGTACTTGCGGAGCATCGAGACATAGAATACGGGGTGAACATCGGGGAAGCTGGGCGGAAGAGCTAACCGATAGGCGACTGGACCAACACGCTCTAGGATCTCGAAAGGACCAACATATCTAGGACTCAGTTTCCCTTTCCGCCCAAATCTCATCACACCCTTCATCGGAGAGACCTTCAGGAAAACATGATCGCCAACAGCGAACTCGAGTCGGCGACGACGCCTGTCAGCATAAGATTTCTGCCTGCTCTGTGCCGCTCTCATCCTGTCCCGAATCAGCTGTATTTTCTCGGTCGTCTCCTGCACAATCTGCGGCCCCAAAATACTGCTCTCCCTGAGCTCTGTCCAACATACTGGCGATCAACATCTCCTCCCATATAAAGCCTCGAAAGGTGCCATCTGAATCGTCTCCTGGAAGCTATTATTGTAGGAAAACTCGATCAAAGGCAAATGACGATCCCAGCTACCACCGAAATCTAAAACACAAGCTCTGAGCATGTCCTCAAGAGTCTGAATCGTACGCTCCGACTGACCGTCAGTCTGAGGATGAAAGGCTGTGCTAAAACTCAATCGGGTGCCCAAAGCTTCCTGGAGTTTCTGCCACAATCGGCTGGTAAACTGGGTGCCACGGTCGGACACGATGCAAGTCGGAACACCATGCAGTCGCACTATCTCATCAACATAAACCTGGGCGTACTGAGAAAATCCAAAAGTGGTCTTCACTGGCAGAAAGTGAGCCGCTTTCGTCAGTCGATCAACAATCACCCAGGTAGAGTCGTACCCTCGACTGGTCCTGGGTAGACCCACCACGAAGTCCATGGAGACCTGCTCCCACTTCCACTCAGGGATGGGCAAAGGCTGTAACTCGCCGGCTGGCCTCTGGTGCTCGGCCTTGACTTGCTGACAAGTCAGGCATCTCGACACAAAGTCTGTAATATCCTTCTTCATCCCGTCCCACCAGTAAACCTCTCTCAAATCACGATACATCTTGGTGGAACCTGGGTGAACGCTGTATACTGATCTATGTGCCTCCTCGGGAATATCACGCCTCAGTCCCTCTGAATCTGGCACACACAGTCGAGTCCCAAATCGAAGTATCCCCTGATCATCAATCACGAACTCAGAAACTCTGCCCTGCCGAATCTGCTTAATAATCTCTAAGATACGGGCATCGCCGGACTGTGCCTCGCGGATACGGTCAAGTAACTGTGGGCGTGCTCTGAAATGGGCCAGCTGTCCCCCTGTAGGAGTAAACTCGAACTGCACTCTGCTATCACATAACACCTGCCAATCCGCCGTCGACTGCGTCTGTACTGCGCTCAAACAAGATAGGCTACCTCCGGGCCTCCTACTCAAAGCATCTGCCACCACATTCGCCTTGCCCGGTGTAGGGTGTTTTTTGTCACCCCATTGAGATGGGAATACGCGCGCGCTTGTCGGGCGTACTACAGATTCCCCCGGCCTAGGGTAGGCCGGGGTTTAATGATGGTGGGGATCCGAATCTCCGGCAGCCGCGGACTAAGCTGCCGTTAATTACCCATCGCCTTTGGGGCGAGGGAACCTCCGATTAACGGGTTAAACTGGTCATGCGAACTCAATGTGCAGTATACGTGTGTTCAATTCTGAAAGGGGGGTTTGGATATATCGGGAGCCACGCAGAGTTTTTACGGGGGTCCCGCTACCCGGATAGCGGGCTGGGGGTCAAGGGGGCTAGCAGCCCCCTTGCGGGGTGCGGGGCAGCGCCCCGTTAGAAATTTTTTTCTAACAGGGACAGTGTCGTGGAGTACGTGTATGTATAAATTTGTATACATATGTATATGTGTATATATGTACACAAAAGAGGGGGAAAAGACATCCAAGGGATGCGCAGGTGCGCAAGCGCGCGCGCCACGTGTCAGCACGCGGGCGACTTGCGTACTTGCGCTGTTGCGCAAGCGCGCGCCACGTGTCGGCACGCGGGCGACTTGCGCACTTGCGCAGTTACGCAAGCGCGCGCGCTACGTGTCGGCACGCGGGCGACTTGCGCACTTGCGCAGTTGCGCTAGCGCGCGCGCCACGTGTCGGCACGCGGGCGACTTGCGCACTTGCGCAGTTGCGCAAGCGCGCGCGCCACGTGTCGGCACGCGGGCGACTTGCGCACACAACAGGCTTTTAGCCTAAAAAGATTTCTCTGAAGAGAAATCAAAGAGGAGTTAGACTCCTGAGTGTGTTTTTTTTTTTGTTGGGTTAATGGAAGGGTTCTTCTTCTTCCTCCTGTTGCTTGCTGGATCTTGAAGATCAAGAGATGTAAAATCTCAAAATCTCTCCTTTTTAAGATCTGATGGCAGATCCAAGTTCCCCTTTGTGGGTTTTGTGGTGGAAAACTATTTAGTTTTGAAAAAGGAAGAGTAAAACTCTTGATTTAATTCAAGAGAAAGAAGAAGGTTTTGGAACCTTGAAGAAGGAAGAAAGAGCTCAGCTCTAATTTTTTTTGGAGAGAGAAAAAATTATGAGATATTTTCATTATCTTTTGCCTTTATAGGCCATACATTTTACACATAGCCCCTTGGGCTTCACAAAATGGCATTTTGCCTATTTCATGGCTCATGTGCCATTTCTTTTTGCACATAAGCCATGGGCTTTACAAAAATTTGGCTTTATGCCCATTTTCTTACATTTATCCATAAAATAAAATAAAAGAAAATGCAACAAGATTATTTATTACAAAAATTTTATCTTGGCGTGGAGGAGGCCGGCCGCTTCATGTTCGGGCTCGACTCGGGCATGGGCCCACTGGGTCTGGGCTTGGGCCCACTTGGCTTGGGGTTGACTTGGATTTTGACTTGGTCAACCGGGGTGTAAATTTTTACCCCAACACCCGGATGGTATAAAATCTCGCAGTCATAATCCTTCACCAACTCCATCCAACGGCGCTGTCTCAGGTTCAGGTCTCGCTGCTGGAAGATATAGTTCAAACTCTTGTGGTCAGTGAATATCTGGCACGACTCACCGTATAGGTAATGTCTCCATATCTTGAGTGCAAACACCACTGCAGCCATCTCTAAATCATGGGTGGGGTAGTTCTGCTCGTGTTTCCTCAGCTGCCGAGAAGCATACGCGATAACTCTGTCGTGCTGCATCAATACACATCCCAGCCCTACTCGAGAAGCATCACAATATACGACGAACCCGCCTGATCCTGAAGGCAATGCTAACACTGGAGCAGTAGTCAGACGAGTCTTCAACTGCTGGAAGCTATCCTCACATGCCTGGGTCCAATCAAAAGGAACCCCCTTCCGGGTCAACCCGGTCAACGGTGCAGCAATGCGGGAGAAATCCTGGACAAAACGTCGATAATAGCCGGCCAGACCTAGAAAGCTACGAACCTCTGTAACTGATACCGGTCTAGGCCAACGCTGAACTGCCTCGATCTTCTTCGGGTCCACGCAAATACCATCTCTCGTTACCACATGACCCAAGAAATCGACACTGTCTAGCCAGAATGCGCACTTGGAGAATTTGGCGAACAGCTGATGCTCCCTCAAAGTCTGTAATGTGATACGTAAGTGCTGCTCATGCTCCTCCCGGCTCCGAGAATAAACCAAGATGTCGTCAATGAACACAATGATGAACTGATCGAGATACGGCCTGAATACGCGGTTCATCAAATCCATACAAGCTGCCGGGGTATTGGTGAGCCCGAACGACATCACCAAGAACTCATAATGACCATATCGAGTACGGAAGGCAGTCTTCGGAATATCCTCCTTCCGAACCCGCAACTGGTGATAACCTGACCGTAAATCAACCTTCGAGAAAAACCCTGCACCCTGGAGCTGATCAAATAAGTCATCAATGCGGGGTAGGGGATACCTGTTCCGCACAGTAACCCGGTTCAGCTGACGATAATCAATGCATAAGCGCATACTTCCGTCCTTCTTCTTAACAAACAGGACGGGAGCACCCCAAGGTGACACACTCGGTCGGATAAGCCCTTTGTCCAGCAAGTCCTGTAACTGATCCTTTAGCTCTCTCAGCTCCGCCGGGGCCATCCGATAAGGAGGTATAGAAATAGGCCCCGTGCCAGGGATCAAGTCAATACAGAACTCAATCTCGCGCTCTGGTGGCAGACCAGGCAGCTCGTCAGGGAATACATCCGGGAACTCTCTCACAACAGGGACCTGGTCCAACGGAACCTCTGTGGAGCTAGTATCACAAACATAAGCTAAGAATCCCTGACACCCTTTCCTTAAGAGCTGACCAGCGCGAAGAGATGAAATCAAGCTGGGAAGGGTAGCGCTACGATCTCCCTGAATAATAAGAACCGGCTCGCTAGGAAAACTGAATCTGACTGCTTTTTCACGGCAGTCCACGGATGCATAGCAGGTGGCTAGCCAGTCCATACCAAGAAGAACGTCAAAGTCTAGCATATCGAGGAGAATCAAATCTACTGAAGAATCTCTCTCCCCGATACGAACGGAACAAGATCGGTACACAAAACGGGCAACAAAAGACTCGCCTACCGGGGTAATAACGACAAGCGGCTGATCTAACGGACAAGACTCTCGGCCCAACCTCGGTGCAAAATACGTGGATACATAGGAATGTGTGGAGCCTGGATCAAATAATACCCGTGCATCAAAAGAACATACTGGCAGAGTACCTGTCACGATGGCATTGGATGCCTGTGCATCCTGAGGAGTCAACGCAAACACTCGGGCCTGTCCACCACTAATAGCTGGCTGTGCTCTGCCTCTACCTCGGCCTCTGCCTCTGCCTCTGTCGCCTCGTCCTCTCTGAACCGGACCACCACGCCCACGGCCTCTAGAAGCATCTGGCTGGCGTGAAGCATCATCAGGAGTAGGAAGTAATGCTCTCTGCGATGGTGGTGAAGGTGGTAAAGTCACATGCGGGACTGTCGCCACGCCCGGACGTCCCATGGTACAGTCTCTGACACGGTGATACTGACTCCCACACCGAAAACATCCTGGAGACGACTGCTGGGTCTGTGGATATGAACCAAATAACTGACCTTGTCTCAATCCTCTACCTCCGCCATCTCCCGGAAATAATCTATCACGATGTCTGCCCATCTGCCGCTGAGCTGGTGTATCAGTACGGATCCTCTTCGGCCCAGAAGCGACCGGAGTCCCAGAAATACGCTCCTCCAAAAGTAAGGCTGCATCCATCGCGGCTGCGTATGTATCAAAGTGCTGGGTGCCGATGGCAAGGAATAGCTGTGTATCAAGCCCTCGTACAAACCTCTTTATCCTCTTCTCTTCTGTGTCGACTAGGTACGGTGCATATCGAGACAACTGGGTAAACTGTATATCATACTCCGACACTGTCATCCCAGGAGTCTTGCGCAAAGACTCAAAACTACGGGCTCGAGCATCTCGGACACTCTCCGGAAGAAAACGGGCAAGAAATGCAGATGTAAACTCATCCCAGGTCATAGAAGGCAGACCTGCAGCTCGGCCTCTCTCTACTGAGTCGTACCATGTCTGGGTAAGACCCTCCAGACGAAAACTCGCAAACTCCACCAATCTATCATCAGAACACCTCAACGAACGGCAAATCCGAGCCATCCTATCAAGAAATGCCTGTGGATCCTCTGTCGCATCTGTACCGGTAAAAGCTGGAGGTCTCAATCTCATGAACTCCTGTAGTGAAACAGGGATAGTCTCCGTAATAGCAGCAGGAGTGACCATCTGTGCAGCAGGTACGATCGTGGTCTGTGCGGTGGAAGGAACGTCCTCGGATCTCTGTGCCCGGCTGGACTCAACTAGAGATCCCATCATCTGCCGCAACTCCTGCATGCCGGCCTCAAATCTGGCAATACGGTCAGGATAAGATGGATCAGTGGGACCCTGAGGGGTAGGCGTATCCTCCCGCTCGATCCTCGCCTCAGACGAGCCCGCTCGAATCTCATCCCTAGCGGCAGCCCGCTGAGCTCTCGTAGTCTTTGGCGGTATCGAAACTGGAATAAGAAACAGGATTGATAAGATCATTACAATTGAATCAAGGAATACAAGGAATCAAGAAAGGAAATACAAGCAATATGTCCTAAGGTCACTTAGGCGGAGTACCGTATCGTAAGTATGCCGCGGATCATACCCACGCTACGCCACTCTGCTTAAGTCACCTACTCCATCTACCAAGGTCGTTCTACACTCAAAAAGGTAAAACCTATGCTCTGATACCAACTTTGTCACGACCCGAAAGTACGGAACGCGACTGGCACTTAGATTACGAGACGTCTAAAGGCGTACCGTAACCTAAGTCAGCCAAAGCCCAGAAATCTAACCCAAAATAAAAGAGAGTGAAGGAAAACCGTAAATGAAAACGGTTTTGAAATCAATTAAGTTGCATAGAATCCCTTTTTAAAACATCGAGAATTCCCGAAAATTTCGGCAGAGTCTCCCCTGTATTTTCTATCCCCCAAAATGGGTACAACAAGATAATAAACCTGTAATTATAAAAATGGCATCCCCAAGCGGGAGCTAGCTCTTCGCCCAAGGCGGATCACAACCACTTGCAATATAATAGTAATATCAAGAAAAAGAGCATAAAAGAGATGCAAATACCAGAAAACACACGTCGGCTCAAGTGAGCTCGACCCAAAAGAAACCACAAATATACAAATCTCTCAGTCTCATCACTAGGTCGCATATACAATACAAGTGGTAGATGGAGAATACTAGATACAATGATAAAGCAAAAAGGAATAAAGTATACTCGCAACCCACCTACGGGCAATGTCGCGAGTCTGAGCAAAAGGAACTGATGACAAGATAGCCCGCCGCTACAAGACTGACGGGTCCGACCTGCAAGACACTGTGGCACAACGGGGGTGAGTTGCCAGCTCGTGAGTAAATATAACATCTACTAAGGCAATCGTAAGAATGCACGCAATGCGGAACAACATGTATGTCCATATGTGATATAATAACTCTAGTATGCATGCACAGGTATGCAATATCTTTTCTAACTCTTTAAGTGTTTAGAATGTTAAAGTTACTGCATTCTCAACTTTTAGAAAGTGTATGTCTGTATAATAGCTAAATATCATCAAGAGATCATCTGAAAACCCGTATCAAGCATCGACACCAAATAGGAATCATATCTGTCTCAATATCGGGCTCTGTCAGTCCGGATCGGCCCATATCATAAATCTCACGACAACGGTCGGTATCCTCCAGATATCCGCCGTGCCAGACATCACCGGTAGGTAGTCTTCCCCTGCCAGGCTCATCGTCTACAACTCGATCTTCTTGCCCCGGGGTACCATACTGGGCCCACCATGTACCCGAGACGGTTCATCCACTCCTCGAATCGGGTCTCGAAATCCAACAGAAAACATGAAAACTCATGGTGGACGACACATACATCACGAGAAAACCGCAACTTTGTTTTGAAAATGATAAATATAAGGTTTTGTTAAATTCTTGCGGTTTTCCCCAAAAATCCAGAAATCGCAGAAAAACTGAAATCATCAAGAAAATCATAATGTCCACATGTTATATATATGACAAATGTCTATGATATCAATGTGTATGATGTAAATTTGGGCTAGAGTTCTATGTAAATATGATGATGATGCGAGATATGTGCATGCGATGCAGTTTCACATATCAAGTATGAATGCAGGTGATGATATTAAGATAAACAGGTTCTATCGTGCACGTGGCATGCTGATCGCACGCTTTTGGCGTGTCGTATGTTCAAAGAATTTTAAGTGTAACCGCGATCAGGACGGTGTCGCTTTGCAGCTAGCCGGTGAGCACGGGTCGGTCTACAGGGAGATGGTGTTATCTTACCTTCTTGTCTTAGACGAGTCAATAAAGAATCTGTATGAGTTTGTTCTAACCTATGTGTTTATCTGCAAGTATAACGTTGTTAAGAAAATACGAAATTATAAGCTAAGAAATCCGTACTCAAAACCTTTGAGCCGAGTCTTGACCAATTGAAGCTAAGCAATCGGCAACAACGTGGATTAGGGGATTTAAGCGCGGTATTCGAGGAATCCGGCTTATTTACCCTTGTCCTTCCGTTCTTGTCTCTTGCCTTCGCCTCCGGCCAAACCGAACGCAACCGGTCGTGGTTAGGAATCACCGTTACCTTGTCAGGGTACGGTGCCTAACGGAGCGCTTGCGTATGGTTTGGGCGGAGTTCAAAAGGAAAATAACAGGAAAAAGAGATGAGAAGGAAATGTTAACTTATAAAACCGTATTAATTCTTAACAACAACAATAATTACAACATTCACAAAATGAACAAAAGAGAACAAAAAGAAAAGAACAAAGAAAAGAAAAGATACAAGTAATAAAGAGCATGAAATAAAATTGCATGAAATAAATTGCAAGTAATAAAAGCAAGAATGAAAAAGCGAGTAATAAAAAGAACAAGAAAAGAACACGGAAGTAGAACCCAAGCCAAGCATGTGCTCAATAGCCAACCCTTAAACTTGCAAGCTCAATGAAGAGGTTGCAAGATCAAGGGAAGGGTAGAGAACGCATGTGAAGTGACGAACTAGTCCCGGGAGAAAATACGACCTTTGAGATCAATAACTAACCCTTACCCATTCAAGCTCAATAAAGAGGTTGAATGAGCAAGAGAAAGCAAGAATCTCAAGGGGAAGAAGAAACACAAAAGAATGATACAAAACCCTCATCTTTATTCATATCCACAAAAAGCTCTCACTACAATTCATGGAAGAGGAATGAAGAAGAAGAAGAAAAAGAACTAAAACTACAAAAGAAAGGGGAACAAAAGAATGCAAAGAATCACCCTTGGCTAAGCTCAGTTCTGCTGTATTTATAGGCAGGGAAATGGGGTTCTAGGGCAACCAGCAGACCACACATGAAGTACCAAAAATACCCCTAAAAACCGTCGGCAAGTGGGCCCCACATGGCCGCGGAAGGGCGGCCAAAACCCCCATTTGGCCGCGCTTCCGCGGCCGTTTGGTGGAGTTGGGCTGTAGGTTTTCTGGTGTTTTCCTGGTTTTGTGTCCCCTGTTGTCTGGTACATGTAGTTTCTGAAAATACTTTCACAATTCTTCCAGAATTTCTGTTGAGGAAAGGTGGACTTTTGTGGATGCTTTTGTCATGATTGCCTCGAGCTCCGCGTAGATCTCTTGGATCTTGTGCTGCCATTGAGCCTTGTGCATGAAAGCGACATTGATTTGACATTTTGTCTCTTAAACTGATATCTGGCAACGTACGGATGAAGAGCGGAGACCGTGTTTTATCTGTGGTTGGCAGGAACCCGGATTTTGTCGTGTTTTCCATGAATTTCACCGTTTTAGGACCGAGAACCTGTATTCTGCAAATATGTGATAAACACGGATAAAAAGCACCTACCTATAAACACACGAGCGTAAGAATGGGCGGTATAAAATGCAGTATTCTGTTATGAACAAATACCCCCAAACTTAACTTTTGCTCGTCCCGAGCAAAACCAATTATTCACAAAAATAAAATGATAACCGCACTTTCGCAGGGAACGCGATTGCACTGAGCGCGTGCAACAAGCCGTTAAACCTCTAGGTGTCCCTAGTAGGAGGAGTGTTGTCTCCTGAGGGTTTTCAGCGGATACTACCCACAAAATCCGGTCAAGCTAGTTTTGTAAAATAACTAAGATTCAAGCCCCTAAAGTTTTGTTTCAGAAAATAACAATTCTATAATCCTAAGTTTAGACTATCGAACCTTTAGTTTTCACACCTCGCTTCTTATTTAACTACAGGTTTTATATGTCTTTACGTGTAGTGCAAATAGTGCCGTTAAGTTCCAGAAAAGTCGATTAAAGTCATCATGTCGCACAATAAAGCCCAGATAACAATTTTAAAAGGATCACATAAGTTTTATAAAGAGTTAAGCATTTTTCAAGTTTCGTTTCCCAGTAAGGTTTCAACTTCAGAATTTCTATCTTCCCTAACAGGAAACTAGGTCTTATTCTTCACTCCACCTTTTTCTTGTTTTCATTTCATACACACCTCTGTGAACGTGCAATAGTCTTTATCATAGAATAAAACCTTCATATCTCCGTTAAAATTTTTATAAAAGCCTGTCTTTTATCAAGATTATTCTCACACAAAGAACCGTTAGGAATTTTAACTCGGAGAGAACACTTGCTTGACTTTGTTTTAAAACTGGACTTTCTAGGCTTCTTAGCGAGCTTTGGGCCAATGCACCCAAACCAGTTGGTTTTAGAGCATTAGGTGTAGAAACACCCCAGCGGACTTAATTACTCAAGTTACCTAGGTCCAAAAACAAAAGACAGTTTGGCGGGAAAAACATGATGATTCAATACGAACGGAGATATAACCGGCAGTTCAATTATTTTTTTGGATAAAAGACGTGTTTAGTGGATTCGGTGTGTAATCATTCCAATCAAGTTTCAGATGGGTTATTTTTCAGATTTAGTTCCAATTAAGGCATCAATAACATTCCTTCATATTCGCTTTACTTCATAAACTATTCTTGACATTACTTATTTCAGAACAAACCTATTTGATCCTCAGAAAATCATTTATCTATTTAAAAGTTTTTAAACATAAAAGACTTGTCATCTAATTTCCAAGACTCACAACACGTGTAGTGTGATGTAAAGACGTATATCAACTATAGTTAACTTCAAAGGAGAGTTATCTTTCAGGTTTTCACAATCCAAACATAGTATTTAGTTATTCCTATTTTTTCAAACAAAAACCGTCGAATGTTGAATCAGAGTTCTTCCACAAGCTAACTCGACAAAAAAGTTTTTATATTTTTAGAAAATTTTCAGATTTTTATGGATTTTATGGATTTAATATGCAGATGCAAAATATACATATGAATGCGAAGGAAGAAAGCTTACCGAGCACACCCCCAAACTTAAACTTGACAGTGCCCTCACTGTCAGGCTATACCAAGAGGGTCAAAATTGCCGGCGCTTCCTAAAAACAAATTATATACAAAACAAAAAAAAAGAAAACCAAAAATATATACAAAAAAAATGTCCCCCCCAAACTTAAGTAAAACAGTGTTTCCACTGTTAAGCGTTGAAATTCAGGATTAGGGGGGAAAGAACAGTATCCATCTATACAAGGCCTTACACAGGCCAAAAGTTAGCACCAACCATTCAAAAATCTTATCTCTGTAGAGCGGTGGCTGGTGGAAGAAAGCGTAGAGAAAAGAGATGGAAAATACGCGAGACCGCTTGTGGAGAGAAGTGGAATGCGGTCTCGGTAGATGAGAAGAAGAAGAATGGCGGAAGGGAAAAAGAAGTGGAATACGAACTTGAGGGTGCAAATGGAGTGAATAAATTAGCACAATTTGTGATGAGTGATGTGTAAACAGCGATTGTGCTATTCTATTAACCCGTCGAGAGATTGGGTCAAATCCCTCAAGATTCGTAAGCAACCATGGGTACGCCGAACCTGGTAAACCAGACATATGAAATGAGAGCGAGACGGGTTCTTGCAAGGTCGGAACGATGGAACGGATGGAGGGAAGTGGTTGAGGAAGGGTATCGGTTAAAGGTTCAGGAGGGTGTACACAGTCAGTGGAAGGGACAGGATGAATTGGAAAATCCGACTCATCAATTAAAACTGGTTCATCCTCTAAACTATCCTCAATATTCTCCTCAAAATTTAGCACATCCATGCACATTTCTTCAAAATCCAGACGCATATGAGGTTCGGGAAAAATAGTTAAAGACTCGGGATGATGATTTGAACAGACAAACTCAGCTAAATCTACGGGTTCATCATCCAAAATGTTCCCAGCGTCAATATCTTCAATCAAGTGAAAATTAATATTCTCAGACACCTCATCAAAAGCATGGATATTAATCAATTCAGGTTCTAAGATGGAGGTGTAGAGGTCGAAAGGATTGGGAATGGTTTCACTTGGCAAGGTCCCTTCACAATCTGGCAAATCAAACACTACAAAGTCGCACAACTCATTAAACATTCTATCTTCAACTGATAATTCGTTTGGGACACTTGATAGACTTTCAACACAGGAGTTGTGGGATTCAATTTGGGACGGGTAGGTTTGATTTGGAAGGGGGTATATCTCACTCTCTCCACTCAAATTCACAGCCTGTCTTGCCACCGCATCATACATTGGAAAAGTTGTAGCTAATTGAAAACTAGCTACCGGGTCACTAGGTTGCATGAGGGCGGCCATGGACGCATTCAAATCCATCATCTGTTGGCTTGACGCTACCCTAAAGTCTTCCAAGGACTGTTCTAAACTAGACATTGGTTGTGAAGGGGTTTCAGTAAAAGATTCAAAGTTATTTGGATACTGAAAACTCCCAAATTGCGGTTCTGATGCAATGTCTAGGGAAGGTGCAAAATTAGGGTAGGATTGGTAGGAGTTGAATGGCTGGACAGGAGTGGGATCAACATTGGGATAAGAAGGTGAATGGAATTGTTGATCCCAAGAATTTGTAGTGGGGAAAGGAGTGAAAGATCGGCTACGAGATTGTTCAATACGTTCAGCAATAGACATAGGTCTAGGAGTGGCAACATGACTCGAAGAAGGGGTATCAACGTAAGGAGGGGTGACTGTTTGAAATGGTTGATACGAAGTGAATTGCGGAGTCAAATTGTTTGTCCTAGACGCGTCTATCCGATCTTTCAAAGAAATTTTCGGCATGGAGGGGTCGTTCGAAGTTCGACCAAAACAAGAACCGTATGAAGTAATGTCTGGTTGTGGGTACCAAAGTTCGGCAAGAGTTTTGCGCGGTGGGGTACCCATGATATGAAGAGAGAGAGAAAAGGTAGAGAAAAGGAGGGGAAAAAGAATGTGATTTTTTTTTTGTTATTTTAGTTAGTAAAAGAATGAAATATACATAAAAAAGAATATGGACAAAAATCACGACACAAAAATACCACACACCTAATCGTTCTAGGGTTCACCTAGGTCAACTAGACCTGCTCCAGAACTTGATTGTCGAAGTAAAACTGTGTCGAGAAACAGGCTTAAAAATACACTGATCACGAGGCCAGGTAAGTGCAGAGATAAGGGGAGGTTTTCCAACGCTTTCGCGAAGTTCCTTAATTAAATAACCCTTTCTCTTTTGGCGGTTTCGCCGTTAACACTTTCCTAGACACCCCGTAAACAATATACCGTTAAGCAAGCTTCTAAATACAGTTAACTTCTCCTAGTGAGCGCGAAGTCCTTAAGGCTTAAAGTCTATTTTCTTTTAAATTTTGTGCGGGTAAACGTTATGCTCAAGTTCGTGATTTGTGGGCCACGGAAAAGGTGATGAAATCCTTTACCGTATGTTGTGGGGTTCGCTTGCCCTTAAGTCCGTATTAATGTATGCAATGCGCAATTCAAAAATTCTATAAAGAATCAAACAATCGTTTTTTAGTTTAAGCGCGGCGCTGCAACAAATACGAGTTAGTCAATTTTTTTAGCGTTTGCTAGCGAACTTGCAAAGAATCCTGCAAAGAATAGTATATTGGAAGCGTCGGATTTGAGAAGAAGGTGTTAGTAAAGTACGTACCGTTAAGTTTTGGGTTAGGAAACCCCGGTTGAATCAAATCCGGTAAGCTTGAAAGGTTCGCTTGCGCGGGTCAAACTACCCGGATCTTTGGCACTGTACTTCGTAATCACCTTTGCCTTGAATGCACACTTTGCTTCCCCACTATTGCAGTTTGCAAACTTGCAAAAATCTGCACACTTGCCCACAAAAATATTGTCCAAAAAACAAAAAAAGAATATATATATTTTTTTTTATATACAAAAAGAATATTAACCCGAATAACAAGAAAGAAAATACGCTACCGTCTCCCCGGCAACGGCGCCATTTGATCGCACGCTTTTGGCGTGTCGTATGTTCAAAGAATTTTAAGTGTAACCGCGATCAGGACGGTGTCGCTTTGCAGCTAGCCGGTGAGCACGGGTCGGTCCACAGGGAGATGGTGTTATCTTACCTTCTTGTCTTAGACGAGTCAATAAAGAATCTGTATGAGTTTGTTCTAACCTATGTGTTTATCTGCAAGTATAACGTTGTTAAGAAAATACGAAATTATAAGCTAAGAAATCCGTACTCAAAACCTTTGAGCCGAGTCTTGACCAATTGAAGCTAAGCAATCGGCAACAACGTGGATTAGGGGATTTAAGCGCGGTATTCGAGGAATCCGGCTTATTTACCCTTGTCCTTCCGTTCTTGTCTCTTGCCTTCGCCTCCGGCCAAACCGAACGCAACCGGTCGTGGTTAGGAATCACCGTTACCTTGTCAGGGTACGGTGCCTAACGGAGCGCTTGCGTATGGTTTGGGCGGAGTTCAAAAGGAAAATAACGGGAAAAGGAGATGAGAAGGAAATGTTAACTTATAAAACCGTATTAATTCTTAACAACAACAATAATTACAACATTCACAAAATGAACAAAAGAGAACAAAAAGAAAAGAACAAAGAAAAGAAAAGATACAAGTAATAAAGAGCATGAAATAAAATTGCATGAAATAAATTGCAAGTAATAAAAGCAAGAATGAAAAAGCGAGTAATAAAAAGAACAAGAAAAGAACACGGAAGTAGAACCCAAGCCAAGCATGTGCTCAATAGCCAACCCTTAAACTTGCAAGCTCAATGAAGAGGTTGCAAGATCAAGGGAAGGGTAGAGAACGCATGTGAAGTGACGAACTAGTCCCGGGAGAAAATACGACCTTTGAGATCATTAACTAACCCTTACCCATTCAAGCTCAATAAAGAGGTTGAATGAGCAAGAGAAAGCAAGAATCTCAAGGGGAAGAAGAAACACAAAAGAATGATACAAAACCCTCATCTTTATTCATATCCACAAAAAGCTCTCACTACAATTCATGGAAGAGGAATGAAGAAGAAGAAGAAAAAGAACTAAAACTACAAAAGAAAGGGGAACAAAAGAATGCAAAGAATCACCCTTGGCTAAGCTCAGTTCTGCTGTATTTATAGGCAGGGAAATGGGGTTCTAGGGCAACCAGCAGACCACACATGAAGTACCAAAAATACCCCTAAAAACCGTCGGCAAGTGGGCCCCACATGGCCGCGGAAGGGCGGCCAAAACCCCCATTTGACCGCGCTTCCGCGGCCGTTTGGTGGAGTTGGGCTGTAGGTTTTCTGGTGTTTTCCTGGTTTTGTGTCCCCTGTTGTCTGGTACATGTAGTTTCTGAAAATACTTTCACAATTCTTCCAGAATTTCTGTTGAGGAAAGGTGGACTTTTGTGGATGCTTTTGTCATGATTGCCTCGAGCTCCGCGTAGATCTCTTGGATCTTGTGCTGCCATTGAGCCTTGTGCATGAAAGCGACATTGATTTGACATTTTGTCTCTTAAACTGATATCTGGCAACATACGGATGAAGAGCGGAGACCGTGTTTTATCTGTGGTTGGCAGGAACCCGGATTTTGTCGTGTTTTCCATGAATTTCACCGTTTTAGGACCGAGAACCTGTATTCTGCAAATATGTGATAAACACGGATAAAAAGCACCTACCTATAAACACACGAGCGTAAGAATGGGCGGTATAAAATGCAGTATTCTGTTATGAACACATGCCAATTACCAAGGCGTGTGTGTCACATGAATAGTGCGCGTGCAACATATGCTAATGGTAAGGTGTTCGTGTCCTACGAAATGATATCGCATAGGTAGAGATGAATGTCCATGCAATTTAACATACTGTTCGCTATAAGGGTATGCAGTGTATATGAATGGAAAAGCTAACTAACAATATAATCTTGTAAAAAGTAGGGTAATCCTAACTAGAGGGGGGGCGCCTCGCGCCATCCAGACGATTCCCCATAGATGAATATATCTACTCACCAGAAATCCCCGCTAATCTGATCCGGCCACCGCTTTGCCTTTACGCGCCGTGTCCGATGTTTCTCCGACCGATCCTAAATTTGCACAACACCAAGTATAAGATTACATAACCCTAAACGATGCAAGTCACATTATACAAATATCGACGCTCACAAATTAATCATAGCATGCACTCGGTGCGCGGAAAAACGCACGAAAATCGCAATCCTTTAACAAAATTCGTCATTTCGGGGAAATCGACAAACTACCACCCGACTAGACGAAACCCCACGTTCGCGCATTCTAATAATCCTATACGAAGCTAATAATATTGCTAACCTAACGCAAATTGACCGCATTCTATTTTCTACAAAAATCTAGTAAGCGAAGTTCTAGCCGATTTGATTCAAACATTGAAATTTGTCGATTTGGCAAGCATATAATTTCACCATTAACCATTCTAATCAATTAGATAACCATCCCTAACATAATTCAACCATTATGCTACAAACCCTAATTTTTAAAAATCAAAACCTTCTCTTGATTTTTCATGAACAAGGATTTACACTAAATTAATACTTAGAATTTCAAATCTAGCATAATTAAACCACAAGTTAACAAAAGGATTAAAATTTTCACCTCTCAAGCTTGAACCCTAGCTTGATCAAGTCTCCAAGAAGCCTCCTTTCATCATGTTTTTTAACAAATTTGGGTTGAAGAGAGAAGGGATTAGGGTTAGGCTTTGAATGGAGGTGGAAATTTGTGAATTTAAATGAATTTTTAGCAAGAAAAGAAGCAAGATGAAGTGATGAAGTGGGGAAAATCTGTAGGAAGAGGGGTCGGCTGCAGGTATGAGGAGGGAGTTTGAGAAATTTGGAGAAGATTCTAGGTCTAAAACACCCCCACATTATCATTTAATGCTTTCATGTCAACCTTTTTTCAAAAAAACCCATTTTTACCTCATTTTTTCACAAATTTTCCCACCCTAAAACCAAAAGTTTGCAAGACATGATATAATTTTATTAACACCATATTTTAGCTTATAAAGACTCCTAATTAAGAAATTTACCTAATTAAATTTGTATTTATCCCTAATTAAATGTATTTAAAAAGGCTTAAAATAATAAAAAAATTAATTAATTACGAATTTTTTTTATTTAACTAGATAATTATAAGTGACATTTTAGTGACAAAATTATAGTAATATCTTATCTAAATTTTATATAATTAGGTCTACAATGAAAAATATCAATTTTTGACTTTTTACGGAAAAAGCCGAAAAATTAGCCGATTACCGAAAAACTGCCTAAACGATTTTCGAAGGGTTACACATTCGCAACCCTCCGTCATTTTAGGAAGTAGAGTACTTAGTATTCGTGCTGTGTTTGTTGACCATAGTCAAGGCACAGTGTACGGTAGCTAAGTGATGTCTTCCTACACCGCATATGATGCGATTAGTTAGGACAGTCGCGTGACTTTGTTGACCTTAGTTAAGGGTCATGTGGGTGGGTCTAATTAATCACGAAATGACGGGTAGAACTTGACTAGTACTTATGATTTGTTGACCATAGTTAAGGTCATAGGTGCTAGGGGTAAAAACCTTTATCGGGAGTTTCAAGTGTTGAAATTTGCAATGAGATTGCATACCTTTTATATGATAGTTGGATCCCGATACCCACTGCGAGTAATTGTTACTCCCGGGAGAGTTTTGCACTTTACAATTAGCCGATCAAGTAGGTGTCTAGAAAGGTGTCAACGGGGATACGCCTCTGGGAAAACGAGGTTTACAGTAATTAGGTACGTGCGAAAGCACGGGGAACCCCCTCAAAGTACCGACACTGGCCTGGCTGAAAAATTGGCGAACTTGTAGAGTGTAATTTATCCCGGCTAGTCTTTCCTTTTAAGCTTTGAAGGAAGATTTGATAAAAACAGTGGGAGCCATCCTTATTAGATAAAATGATAACCAATCTGATCTTGCCAGAGCGCACGCTGAGTGTTTTCTTCTCTCTCTCTCCAGGTAGCGACCATATCACGCCTTAATCAAGATAATAATATGGATATATTGACCGAACCCGCTTGTTATACTGAGCTGGGGAACGTTGGTCCCGCTCCAACTTATAATTGTTATAAGACAGAGCAGGAAATTGGGGAATACCAGAATTCCTATACCGCCCAAACGAAGAAAGTGCATATGATGCATCTCCTTCGGGTGTGTTCATTACAAAGAACTGTTTCTCAGTATCCTCTGCATCCTGGGTTTATGATACCGGATCAGGATCCCAGATATGTAATCTGTTACATAGGGCTACAAAAAGGTAGAAAAACTGAGAACGGGTGATAAGTTTTATGAGACAGAAAACGGGGCAAGTGTTGCAGCCAAGTCTGTTGGTCACTGTCACCCTGTATTACCAATACATTGATTCTGAACAAATAATATTAGATACCGAACCTGATATACAAAATCATATCAGTCTCTTTATTAGTAAAGAAATGATATAATTTTGTATTGTTGGATAATGTTTTGAACATTTCCTATATCAAAAGTTGATCGGTTCAGGCACGTTATCTAAAAGCATTGACGTTCTAAATCAAACTACAGTTCCTTGTATACTGAACACACACAAGAAGAAGAGTTCAGAAATGAACGAATTCTTCTTGAGGCATTGTAGACTAGGTCATATCAATGCGACCCGACTGGCTGAAGTTACATTTAGATGTATATTTAAATCAGTTTGAATTTACATCTTGTGAAACTTGCCAGTCATGTCACAAAGATAAGATGACCATAGCTCCGTTTACTGGAAACAGAGAAAGAGTTAATGAACTCTTGGGACTGATACATGATGATGTATGTAAGGTCTCCTGTCTACACATGCCAGGACTGGTTCTTTATACTTCATTATATTCTCTGATAATCTCTCAAGATTCAGTCATATGTTCCTGTTGAAACATGAGTCCGAACCTTTTGAGATATTCACAGAATATAAGCAAGAAGTAGAGAACCAAAATACGGGTATAAGTATTATGTCCTTTGATGTGATCAAGGAGGAGAATACTTGAGCACGGAAATCCTGGTCTATTCTAAAGGAGAATGAGATTCTCTCTCAGCATTACTCCTCCATATACACCATAGCACGATGGTATATCGGGGCGGAGCAATCACACCCTATATGATATGGTGTGCTCTATGATGAGTACTACTGAGTTACCTGTTTCCTTTTTTTTAGGGTTATGCACTTGAGAAGCTGCATACCTATTGAATGGGTTCGAATCAAATCAGTTACCTACCACTTCATATGTGATATGGAAAGGGAAGAGCCCATATCTTATATTTTTTAAAATTTAGGGTTGTCTGGCCTATGTCGAAAGCAAAATCCGGACAAGATCGAGGTAAAGTCAGTTGTGTAGAACTGGAAAGGTTTCAGCTATACAAAACTGCAGCTGATGATTAGACAGAACCAAAGAATTCAATAGTTCCCGACGAACCTCAGCCTCTTCGCCGATCTAGCGGGGTTCCTAGCCTGCTTGAGAGATACTTCGATTTCTCGATGACAGTGGGAGAAAGGATTGCATCATGAGATGATGACCCAACTAGATTCGAGTAGGCCATCAAGAGTAGGGACTCTGTAAGAATGGCTGGATGCTTAGCGATCTGAGATGGAATCCATATACACCAACAAAGTATGGACTTTAGTTGCGATATCTGAAGGGTTAAATCCCCATCGGGAGCAAGTATATCTTGAGAAGATTACTTGGTGTAGATGAAAAAGTTGAGACTTTCAAAGCTAGACTTGTTAAAGGTTTTCGTCATCGACCAGACACGGATAATGATGAAACCTTTTCCAGGGAATATGCTTAATTCCATCCAGATCCTACTTGCCACGGCTACATACCATAACTACGATATCTGGTGGTTGGGTGCCATGACTACTTTTCTAAATAATGATTTAGAAGAGAACGTCTATAAGAACACAACCAGAGGGCTTCGTAAACAGTGGGAGCAGCGGAAACGTGTGCAAGATGTTTTATGTGATAAAGCAGGCATCGCGGAGTTGGAACATCTGTTTTGATGAATTAGTCAAACAGTTTGACATCATCAAATTGGTAGATGAACCTTGTATATACAAAATGGTAGTAGAGAGTAAGGTGGTCATCCTCGTATTGTACGTGGACAACATACTCTTGATAGGAATGGGATTTCCTATATTACGCTCGGTTAATCTCCGCTCATCACAAGGATTCTGCAAAAGGATCAAAGTGATACCTCCTAAATCCTGTGTTTTCGTCTATGAGATAGATGTAATTGGATGCTAGGATACTCACTAGATGTAGTGAGATGGTATCAATCGATCCTGGGGAGAATCACTGGAAGGGTTCCAGGGTGATAAAGACGACTGAATGTCAGTCACAGGCATTGTCTTTACCCTCAATAAAGGGACAGTATGTTGGAAGAGTTCCAAGCTAGATACCGTGACAAACTAGACGATAAAGGCTGGTAACATCGCTATTAAAGATACTACCAAAGAGGCAGTTTGGGTGTAAATTGGTTCATAAGATGAACTAGGTTCCTGCCATTGTATGACAATGGAAGTGTGGCTTCGGCCTTGGAACCCTGGTCCCATCAGTGACCCAGACAAATTCTGAGGCAGCATCACCTGATCATGGAGATAGTTGATCTCCAGGTTGATCGAGGTTAGGAGAGTAGACTCAGAGGACAACACGGCGGATCCACTCACGAAGACCTTTTCCCAAAGAGAGACTTTTAGGGGATGGTTGAGTATGTGATACTGCAACCACTGCTACAAATGGCCCTAGTGCAAGTGGGAGATTGTTAGTTATATGTATGCCCTAGAGGCCATTACTGTACATTGGATGTATATTGTAGTAGATGCTGGGACATATATAGGTAGGACTTTCTTGCTCGACATGATAGTACGCTATCTGGTTGCTCTTTATCTTAACGTGTATACTTTCTGTCTCTCTGTTACATGTTGATAAAGCCTTTAGGATGTGTACTCGACTTCAAGGACTGTGATGCAGATCATACTAGTGGGGCCTGGATAGTCCATGAGTACATCCTTCAATGTTCCTAGTCGAGGGAATATCGAGACGGGGCATCGATATTCCAGAGTAGACTAGCGTATATCTTCTCGACCCATGCGATGGGCGATGGATGATCCCATATCCATTGGTGTTTGACATCAGAGATGGTATACGGGTGCTCAGTGGAGACTGGGTACACTGAACGGACTCGCCGAGAACTCCCAGATGGTATTATACCTTACGTCAGATGGCAGTTCTCTGGTGACACTGGTACAGCTTAGTCTGTTGACCCGAGATCGTCATAGAGTCTTATGTGTCTCCCACTGTCCTTTGATTTCTACCCTACCAGGGCTCTACTGAGTCATGCAAACAGGTGGTTTTTGGGTACAGTCCCGATTCACATGGAGGCAATGAGCGATAGGAGGGGATTCGTCTCTCCCGGTATTGGGGGTTGATGTTGCGCTATGCTCGACTGGCCATAACAGGAAATCCCTGGCCAGGGTTGCGGTGACCTACTGGTAAGTGTTATCAGTAGTTTCACACATGTTATGGACCTTACGTCGGCATGACTTATCAAGCTATTGGGGTCTGACGTTTACCACCCCTAGGCGAGATATGCGTTATATCAGACGAACAGTCTGGACTGTACGGTAAGTGTTACTGGTTGGATTCACAGGAGTGTGAGCGGGCTTGCTCGTTGATCTTCTGATCGCTCAATACCCGGGTGGCCGTTACGTTTAGCAGACCGCTTGCGGCTTGTGGGTGTTTGATATGATCATCATCTGCTACCGGCATATTGACGAGTCTTTAGAGTCCTACACAGAGGTTTCCTGGCTCAAGCGAAACGAAATAGGAGCGCATATGAGATATGTGCGGGACCGAGAATAATGCGTGTATATGATACCGTATTCTATTCTCGCGATGAATGTATCAAATGGTTATATGCGATATAACCTAGTTATCGAATCAAGGATTGATTCGATAAGCCGATACATTGGATACTAGCCGGTTATATGCGACATGACCGGATCATTGAATCAAGTGTTGATTTAATGATTTAATGTATAATTATATATTTGATATATTACTTTGCATCAACTAGTATTGGTTCACTTTAAACGGATTTTCTCACTTGAAATGCACATTGTATATGTGATATATTTTTTGTGCACTTGTTTGTATCATGTTTGATGATACTTGCTCATTTGGGTTTGTGTAAAGATTAATCTATGTTTAGTGAATGGTTAGGGTTTCTTTTCTCTTATTTATTTATCTATTTATTATTGTTTTGGAAAAGATAAAGAGAAAAAGAAATGGTGGCTTAGTTTGTTTTTTGTTGAAGCTTCTTGAAGTTTTGAACAAGTCCACCATTCTTGTCTCTTCTCTAACCCTAACCACTCATCTAACCTTAGTTAAATATCTACACTAAACCATGGTTGAGATTATGATAAGTATCATATTGTTTTTATTTTAAAATACTTATGATATATATCATCTTCTTCTTCTTCATCTTCTTCTTCCATGAAGAAAGCTTGCTACATCAATGGTGATTGATGAAAAAGTGTGAGAAATCCAAATCTAAAGTCTACCCACTTCCTATTTCTTCATCCTCTACCTCTTGCCAAGTAGTATAGGGTGTTTCCTTCACAAGTTTTCTTGACTTGGTGAAGTTGGAGCTTGATCTAGCGATGCCTCGACGTAGATCATCTTCGGCATCGTCGTCGATGACCTAGCCCGCTTTTTCTCCGATGAAGCCGACGCTAGAGCCCAAGATCCGATTTGTACAGCGAGAAGACTTCATCGCGGAGCCATGGAGGTGGAGGACCGGATCTACAAAGGTTGTAGCCACTTTCCTTTAGCATTTAATTCGTTTACATGCTTGCATCGCCTCATTATCTAGTTAACGATCCGTATTAGGGTTTGTAGGCACTTGAAAATTTTTAATTGGCCATGTTTGATGCCTTGTGAGACTCCATTAGAGTGCCTAGGAACCCTACAGTCTATATATATACGGAACTTAGGCTTGACCTTACGGAACTTAGACTTAGTCGAGGGGGTATTAGACCCGAACTTTCGTCACGTAGGATGACCCTTGGTTGATGGAATAGGTGACTAAAGTAGAGTGACGTACCATGGGTATGTTCCGCGGCATACTTACGACACGCCACTCCGCTTAAGGAACCTTAGGATGTACATATTTTCGAGATCAGTGATTCTCTTCATATCCATGATTATACATCCATTTGAAATCCTCGATACTATTAGTTTCATGATCATACCTTTATTGTGTTAGTTATATGTATGCCCTAGAGGCCATTACTGTACATTGGATGTATATTGTAGTGGATGCTGGGACATATATAGGTAGGACTTTCTTGCTCGACATGATAGTACGCTATCTAGTTGCTCTTTATCTTACCGTGAATACTTTCTGTCTCTCTGTTACGTGTTGATAAAGCCCTTAGGACGTGTACTCGACTTCCAGGACTGTGATGCAGATCATAGTAGTGGGGCCTGGATAGTCCGTGAGTACATCCATCAATGTTCCTAGTCGAGGGAATATCGAGACGGGGCATCGATATTCCAGAGTAGACTAGCGTATATCTTCTCGACCCATGCGATGGGCGATGGATGATCCTATATCCATTGGTGTTTGACATCAGAGATGGTATACGGGTGCTCAGTGGAGACTGGGTACACTGAACGGACTCGCCGAGAACTCCCAGATGGTATTATACCTCACGTCAGATGGCAGTTCTCTGGTAACACTGGTGCAGCTTAGTCTGTAGACCCGAGATCGTCATAGAGTCTTGTGTGTCTCCCACTGTGCTTTGATTTCCACCCTACCACGGCTCTACTGAGTCGTGCAAACAGGTGGTTTTTGGGTACAGTCCCGATTCACATGGAGGCAATGAGCGATAGGAGGGGATTCGTCTCTCCCGGTATTGGGGGTTGATGTTGCGCTATGCTCGACTGGCCATAACAGGAAATCCCTGGCCAGGGTTGCGGTGACCTACTGGTAAGTGTTATCAGTAGTTTCACACATGTTATGGACCTTACGTCGGCATGACTTATCAAGCTATTGGGGTCTGACGTTTACCACCCCTAGGCGAGATATGCGACATATCAGACGAACAGACCGGACTGTACGGTAAGTGTTACTGGTTGGATTCACAGGAGTGTGAGCGGGCTTGCTCGTCGTTCTTCTGATCGCTCAATAACCGGGTGGCCGTTACGTTTAGCTGACCGCTTGCGGCTTGTGGGTGTTTGATATGATCATCATCTGCTGCCGGCGTATTGACGAGTCTTTAGAGTCCTACACAGAGGTTTCCTGGCCCAAGCGAAACGAAATATGAGCGCATATGAGATATGTGCGGGACCGAGAATAATGCGTGTATGTGATACCGTATTTCATTCTCGCGATGAATGTGTCGAATGGTTGTATGCGATATAACCTAGTTATCGAATCAAGGATTGATTCGATAAGGCGATAAATTGGATACTAGCCGGTTATATGCGACATGACCGGATCATTGAATCAAGTGTTGATTTAATGATTTAATGTATAATTATATATTTGATATATTACTTTGCATTAACTAGTATTTGTTCACTTTAAAACGATTTTCTCACTTGATGTACACAAGTTGTATATGTGATAAACTTTTGTGCACTTGTTTGTATCATGTTTGATGATACATGCTCACTTGGGTTTATGTAAAGAATTGAACCATGGTTAAGTTAATGATTAGGGTTTTGGTTTAATTAATTAATTATCTATTTATTTATAATTCTTATTTTAGAAAAGATAAAGAGAAAAGAATGGTTGCTAGTTTTGTTTTTCTTTGAAGCTTCTTGAAGCTTTGAACAAGTCCACCATTCTTGTCTCTTCCTTAACCCTAACCATTCAAGTTAACCATAGTCTATTCTCTACACCTAACTAAGGTTGCCAAATGATAAGTATTCATTTGTTTTTCTTTTAAATATACTTATCATAATATTCCTTCTTCTTCTTCTTCATCATCAACATGAAGAAAGCTTGCTCCATCAATGGCAACTTGAGCTAATGAGTGAGAAATCCAATTCTAAAGTGAACCCACCTCCTATTTCTTCATCCTCTACCTCTTGCCAAGTAGTATAGGGTGTTTCCTTCACATGTTTTCAAGGCTTGGTGAAGTTGGAGCTTGATCTTGTGATGCCTCGACGTAGATCATCTTCGGCATCGAACCGACGATCAAGCCCGCCCATTTCTCCGATGAAGCCGACGCTAGAGTCATGGATTTGATTTAGACAGCGGAGGGACCTCATAACGGAGCCTAGGACGTGGAGGACCGGATCTACAAAGGTTGTAGCCCCTTTCCTCTTAGATAAATTCTTTTATTTGCATTGCATCGCCTTGTTTTCTAGTTAACGATCCGTATTAGGGTTTGTAGGCACTTGTAAAATTTGAATTAGCCATGTTTGATCACTTGTGAGACTTCATTTGTGTGCCTAGGAACCCTACAGTGGTATCAGAGACTAGCTAGAGCCTTAGGCGATGCGTAGACGGAGTTAGAAATCCGATCGAACCGAAACCCTAACCCTAATATTGCTCTCTGTACATTTTTGAAATTCGTGGATTTTTGTAAATTAAAAATATGCAGAAAAATCATCAGGTATTTCTAAGAATTACTGTGAAGTTCGAGCACCTAAGTCGATAGAAGAGCGGCGGAACCGCGGCAATAGCATGGCTATTGCGGCGGTTCCGCGGCAAAAGAGTGCAATCAATCAATTATGTTTTCACAGTAACTCCTATTTTTTAGTGCTGGTTTTCCTGGGAATTTTTAATTTGAATTCAAGAGTTGATTTTTCTGGGTTGTTTTAGGGACTCGGTGTTTCGATCGGATTATCTAATTTTGTCTGTGTGTTTTTCCGGATAATTTTGGAATATGTTAAAAAGTTCGACCGGATATAAATACCCACTTTTTCCCCTGCCGGGAAATTTCCAATTGTTGGACTTTTCCGTAGTTTAACGACGTTCTAAGTAGTGCAAGTAATGCGATGGACCCTCTAGAAGACAACAAATCTTAACACGATTATGTGACCGTCTTGAACTGCCCTTTGAACCTTAGGGTTTGGGGCAGTACGGCGTACCACATGTGTGGCGTTGGCTTGACCCTTCTACGGCTGGACCGTTGGTACTGAGGCACGAACTGAATGTTTTTAGACTTATTTCATGTGTTGAGCTGTATCGGGAAAACTTGGGTGTTCGATTGTTCGATCGAAAAGTTTAGCATTTTCTATTTATCCGGAATGTGATACAACATTTGGAATTCACAAGTAGTTATGAGATAACTGAATGAATGTTATAAACATAGCAGTTTAGTCTCACTTGATCGGTTGCCACGGAATTTTGATGTGATCAAAAGTCCGTCGCAATCACGTAGCGTACGCGGATACTCGCCGGGTAAACTTAATAGACAGCCTCACCCCATAGCCCCGACTAAGTGACTGTAGGAGAACCCCGTCGCCGAAAGCATCCGTCCGGGTGCTCGCAGCAGCGGAGTTCCGCCTTGGTGCACTTGGTCGACGGCGTCGGGGGTGCAGCCGCCTACTAATGTTTGCGACGAGCATTCGATCAAAATGTCGGGAATCCTGTTGAATTGCCCGACTTGGTATTGAAAAGTGTTTTCGATAATGAGACTAAAATGTGGGGTTTATAATTGTTAGGCATGTGATGTCTAAGTAATTCATTTGATTAGGCATGCGATGTCTAAAGTAATTGCGGATTCCAATTGTTGTAGTTTTACACTTTCTTTTCTGTGACCGTAAGTGTAATATGTGATATTGCCGGTTTCGTTGCTATATGTCAACGACAATTGGGATGCGCATATTTACTTACGTTGATGGCATGTGATGTTATGTGTTGCTGGATATGTTATATTGGATCGTCGTGTTTGAATAGCCGGGGTGTTTTTATGTGAGATGAGTGTTTTTTTTCATTTTCATTCATGTAAAAACTTGTATGTAATATTCTTTTATTGGGGCACTTCCAGGTTGCGGAAGTTGTCACTGTTGATGTATATTATTTACTTTTCCGCATTAGGATAGACCCAAGGAGGGGAGCACAAGTAACCGGGTGCTGGGGTCCAGTGGGAGACCAACTCGAGGAGTCGAGTCCGGGTCTCCTAACCTTAGAATTGGTAGGGTTGCTTGCCGCTCTCGTAGGGGTCTAGGGTGTGGGATTGGCTATTCATCACGACCGTGGAATCCGTGTTTTATATTGGCTCGTATTGAAAACACGGACGTCCTAGTATATCCAATATTTCATATGATATTTTCTGCTGCGTTATCTGTGATGTGATCATGTGATTTGTTCTGTGATAGATATAGTATATAGTGTATATGATATATTATATAAACGTTGCTTATGTTTTATACCCGCGCTAGCCCTGCCCCGCTCTGCCGTTAGTTACCTAACCTAACGGTGTAGACGGGACATCGAGGCGAATGCGGATGGCATAAGCGTACGTTATATTTATCTGTGATGTTTAGGTGGACTTAAATGATGGGATATTCATTAATGAGAATAATGAAAGAAAATAAACCTAATTGATGTTGTGGAATCGAATTTCAAAATAAAAACAGGTAGCTACAGTTCTTGCTTTGCATCGCGGTGTTCATTATAGAACATCCTGCACCTTATTCGATGAGGAAAGGACCGAGATCCCTTCACCGGGAGTGACTCCTTTAGCAATAACTGGCAGATGCTACAACCCTCGGTTTGTCTTTGATCGCTTCTATAGTTTCCGCTTTGCACAGTGATATATATGATATATCCCGCACCTCATTCGACGAGGAAAGGGCCGACGATCCCTTCACCGGGAGTGGCCCCTTTAGCAAAACTAGAAAAGCCTCGAAAACATTCCAATTAAAAACCATTTGATTCCGCAATGAGATCAAGTTCAAAGCGTTAAAGGTTTTCATAAAAACCATTCGCAACCCTCCGTCATTTTAGGAAGTAGAGTACTTAGTATTCGTGCTGTGTTAGTTAGGACAGTCGCGTGACTTTGTTGACCTTAGTTAAGGGTCATGTGGGTGGGTCTAATTAATCACGAAATGACGGGTAGAACATGACTGGTACTTATGATTTGTTGACCATAGTTAAGGTCATAGGTGCTAGGGGTGAAAACCTTTATCGGGAGTTTCAAGTGTTGAAATTTGCAATGAGATTGCATACCTTCTATATGATAGTTGGATCCCGATACCCACTGCGAGTAATTGTTACTCCAGGGAGAGTTTTGCACTTTGCAATTAGCCGATCAAGTAGGTGTCTAGAAAGGTGTCAACGGGGTTACGCCTCTGGGAAAATGAGGTTTACTGTAATTAGGTCCGTGCGAAAGCACGGGGAACCTCCCTCAAAGTACCGACACTGGCCTGGCTGAAAGATTGGCGAACTTGTAGTGTGTAATTAATCCAGGCTAGTCTTTCCTTTTAGGGTTTGAAGGAAGATTTGATAAAAACAGTGGGAGCCATCCTGATTAGATAAAATATATAACCAATCTGATCTTGCAAGAGCGCACGCAGAGTGTTTTCTTCTCTCTCTCTCCTGGTAGCGACCATATCACGCCTTAATCAAGATAATAATATGGATGTATTGACCGAACCCGCTTGTTATACTGAGCTGGGGAACGTTGGTCCCGCTCCAACTTATAATTGTTATAAGACAGAGCAGGAAATAGGGGAATACCAGAATTCCTATGCCGCCCAAACGAAGAAAGTGCATATGATGCATCTCCTTCGGGTGTGTTCATTATACAGAACTGTTTCTCAGTATCCTCTGCATCCTGGGTATCTGATACCGGATCAGGATCCCAGATATGTAATCTGTTACATAGAGCTACAAAAAGGTAGAAAAACTGAGAACGGGTGATAAGTTTCATGAGGCAGAAAACGGGGCAAGTGTTGCAGCCAAGTCTGTTGGTCACTGTCACCCTGTATTACCAATACATTGATTCTAAACGAATGTTATTAGATACCGAACCCGATATACAAAATCATATCTGTCTCTTTGTTAGTAAAGAAACGGTAAAATTTTGTATTGTTGGATAATGTTTTGAACATTTCCTATAACAAAAGTTGATCGGTTCAGGCACGTTATCTAAAAGCATTGATGTTCTAAATCAAACTACAGTTCTTAGTATACGGAACACACAAAAGAGGAAGAGTTCAGAAATGAACGAATTCTTCTTAAGGTATTGTAGACTAGGTCATATCTATATGACCCGACTGGCTGGAGTTACATAAAGATGCATATTCAAATTTGTTTGAATTTACATCTTGTGAAACTCGCCAGTCATGTCACAAAGATAATATGACCATAGCTCTGTTTATTGGAAACAGAGAAAGAGTTAGTGAACTCTTGGGACTGATACATAATGATGTATGTAATGTCTCCTGTCTACACATGCCACGACTGGTTCTTTATACTTCATTACGTTCTCTGATGATCTCTCAATATTCTGACATATGTTCCTGTTGAAACACAAGTCCGAACCTTTTAAGATATTCACAGAATATAAGTTAGAAGTAGAGAACCAATAACCGGGTATAAGTGTTATGTCCTATGATGAGATCAGGGAGGAGAATACTTGTGCATGGCATTCCTGGACCATTCTAAAAGAAAATGAGATTCTCTCTCCGTACTACTCCTCTGAATACACCACAGCACAACGGTGTATCAGGGCGGAGCAATCGCACAATATTAGATATCGTGTGCTCTATGATGAGTATTACTGAGTTACCTATTTCCTTTTGGAGTTGTGCACTTGAGAAGCTGCATACCTAATGAATTAGGCTCGGATCAAATCTGTGCCTACCATTCCATATGAGATATGGTATGGGAAGAGCCTATCTCTTAAGTAAGTTAAGATTTGGGATTGTCCGGCCTATGTCAAAAGCAAAATCCGGACAAGATCGAGGCAAGGTCAGTTCTGTAGAACTGTAAATGTTCCAGCTATACAAAACTGCAGCTGATTTGACAGAACCAAAGGATTCAATGGTCCCCGACGAACCTCAGCCTCTCCGCCGATCTGGTAGAGTTCCTCATCCGCCTGAGAGATACCTTGGTTTCTCGATGACAGTGGGAGCAAGGAATGCATCATGAGATGATGACCCAACTAGATTCGAGCAGGCCATCAAGAGTAGGGACTCTGTAAGAATGGCTGGATGCTTAGCGATCTGAGATGGAATCCATATACACCAACAAAGTATGGACTTTGGTTGCTATATCTGAAGGGTTAAATCCCCATCAGGAGCAAGTATATCTTGAGAAGATTACTTGGTGTAGATGGAAAAGTCGAGACTTTCAAAGCTAGACTTGTTAAAGGTTTTCGTCATCGACCAGGCGTGGATAATGATGAAATCTTTTCAGGGGACTATGCTTAAGTCCATCCAGATCCTACTTGCCATTGCTACATGCCATGACTACGATATCTGGTGGTTGGGTGCCATGACTACTTTTCTAAATAATGATTTAGAAGAGAACGTCTATAAGAACACAGCCAGAGGGCTTCGTAAACAGTGGGAGCAGCAGAAACGTGTCCAAGTTGCTTTACATAATAAAGCAAGCATCGCGGAGTTGGAACATCTGTTTTGATGTGGTAGTCAAAGAGGTTGACTTCATCAAAATGGTAGATGAACCTTGTATGTACAAAAGGGTAGTATGGAGTATGGTAATGATCCTCGTAGAGTACGTGGATTACATACTCTTGATAGGAAAATAGTTTCCTATGCTGCGATCGGTCGATCTCCTCTTATCACAAGGATTCTCCAAATAGGATAAAGGTGATACCTTCTCGATCCTGGGGAGAATCGCTGGAAAAGTTCCAGAGTGATAAGGACGACTGAATGTCAGTCGCAGGCATTGTCTTTACCCTCGGTAAAAGGACGGTATGTTGGAAGAGTTCCAAGCTAGATACCGTGGCAAACTAGACGATAAAGACTGGTAACATCGCTATTAAAGATACTACCAAAGAGGCAGTTTGGGTGTATATTGGTTCATAAGATGAACTAGGTTCCTACCATTGCATGATAATGGAACTGAGGCTTTGGCCTAGGAACCCTGGTCCCATCAGTGACCCAGACATATTCTGAGGCAGCATCACCTGATCATGGAGATAGATGATCTCCAGGGTGATCGAGGTTAGGATTGTAGACTAAGAGGACAACACGGCGGATCCACTCACGAAGGCTTTTTCCCAGAGAGAGACTTATATGGGATGGTTGAGTATGTGATACTGCAACCACTGCTACAGATGGCCCTAGTGCAAGTGGGAGATTGTTAGTTATATGTATGCCCTAGATGCCATTACTGTACATTGGATGTATATTGTAGTGGATGTTGGGACATATATAGGTAGGACTTGCTTGCTCGACATGATAGTACGCTATCTGGTTGCTCTTTATCTTAACGTGTATACTTTCTGTCTCTCTGTTACGTGTTGATAAAGCCCTTAGGACGTGTACTCGACTTCCAGGACTGTGATGCAGATCATACTAGTAGGGCCTGGAAAGTCCGTGAGTACATCCTTCAATGTTCCTAGTCGAGGGAATATCGAGACGGGGCATCGATATTCCAGAGTAGACTAGCGTATATCTTCTCGACCCATGCGATGGGCGATGGATGATCCTATATCCATTGGTGTTCGACATCAGAGATGGTATACGGGTGCTCAGTGGAGACTGGGTACACTGAACGGACTCGCCGAGAACTCCCACATGGTATTATACCTCACGTCAGATGGAAGTTCTCTGGTGACACTGGTGCAGTTTAGTCTGTAGACCCGAGATCGTCATAGAGTCTTGTGTGTCTCCCACTGTGCTTTGATTTCCACCCTACCACGGCTCTACTGAGTCGTGCAAACAGGTGGTTTTTGGGTACAGTCCCGATTCACACGGAGGCAATGAGCGATAGGAGGGGATTCGTCTCTCCCGGTATTGGGGGTTGATGTTGCGCTATGCTCGACTGGCCATAACAGGAAATCCCTGGCCAGGGTTGCGGTGACCTACTGGTAAGTGTTATCATTAGTTTCACACATGTTATGGACCTTACGTCGGCATGACTTATCAAGCTATTGGGGTCTGACGTTTACCACCCCTAGGCGAGATATGCGACATATCAGACGAACAGACCGGACTGTACGGTAAGTGTTACTGGTTGGATTCACAGGAGTGTGAGCGGGCTTGCTCGTCGTTCTTCTGATCTCTCAATACCCGGGTGGCCGTTACGTTTAGCTGACCGCTTGTGGCTTGTGGGTATTTGATATGATCATCATCTGCTGCCGGCGTATTGACGAGTCTTTAGAGTCGTACACAGAGGTTTCCTGGCCCAAGCGAAACGAAATAGGAGCGCATATGAGATATGTGCGGGACCGAGAATAATGCGTGTATGTGATACCGTATTTCATTCTCGCGATGAATGTGTCGAATGGTTGTATGCGATATAACCTAGTTATCGAATCAAGGATTGATTCGATAAGCCGATACATTGGATACTAGCCGGTTATATGCGACATGACCGGATCATTGAATCAAGTGTTGATTTAATGATTTAATGTATAATTATATATTTGATATATTACTTTGCATTAACTAGTATTTGTTCACTTTAAAAGGATTTTCTCACTTGATGTACACAAGTTGTATATGTGATATACTTTTGTGCACTTGTTTGTATCATGTTTGATGATACATGCTCACTTGGGTTTATGTAAAGAATTGAACCATGGTTAAGTTAATGATTAGGGTTTTGGTTTATTTAATTAATTATCTATTTATTTATAATTCTTATTTTAGAAAAGATAAAGAGAAAAGAATGGTTGCTAGTTTTGTTTTTCTTTGAAGCTTCTTGAAGCTTTGAACAAGTCCACCATTCTTGTCTCTTCCTTAACCCTAACCATTCAAGTTAACCATAGTCTATTCTCTACACCTAACTAAGGTTGCCAAATGATAAGTATTCATTTGTTTTTCTTTTAAATATACTTATCATAATATTCCTTCTTCTTCTTCTTCATCATCAACATGAAGAAAGCTTGCTCCATCAATGGCAACTTGAGCTAATGAGTGAGAAATCCAATTCTAAAGTGAACCCACCTCCTATTTCTTCATCCTATACCTCTTGCCAAGTAGTATTGGGTGTTTCCTTCACAAGTTTTCAAGGCTTGGTGAAGTTGGAGCTTGATCTTGTGATGCCTCGACGTAGATCATCTTCGGCATCGAACCGATGACCAAGCCCGCCCATTTCTCCGATGAAGCCGACGCTAGAGTCATGGATTTGATTTGGATAGCGGAAGGACCTCATCACGGAGCCTAGGACGTGGAGGACCGGATCTACAAAGGTTGTAGCCCTTTTCCTCTTAGATAAATTCTTTTATTTGCATTGCATCGCCTTGTTTTCTAGTTAACGATCCGTATTAGGGTTTGTAGGCACTTGTAAAATTTGAATTAGCCATGTTTGATCACTTGTGAGACTTCATTTGTGTGCCTAGGAACCCTACATATTGATGCTGTTCCTTCTTATGATCATGTATCCACTCTGGATCTGTTGTTCTCTTTCTTGCCATTGATCTGCTCTGTGCGATACTCGATTGAGGTTCCTGTCGCCATGTTTGAGCACAGTTTGGGCTGCTGCTAGGGTTCTGGTCGGTGCGAGCTCGTCTGCTACGAGGGCCGACCTTTGTGTTTTCTGGTGACATAAGAACGTCTCGAGTTAGTTTTGGTGATTGTGACCTCTAGTGGAGGCGAGTGCTTGGTTTGCACCGGATGATCGGGCCATTGTTAGAGCTGCCAACTGAGAGAGGACTATTGATGTACAGCATACCTCGGAGATTATGATGTCGCCTACCGTGTAGACAGATGAAACAGCTGTTGCTGAGATGGACAGGATGTCGCTTCCGGAGCTTACGAGCTAAGATCGCTGGAGTTTCCAGGCAGATATGAGACAGATGATAGCTAGTCTACCCGATTTGAGAGACGAAGGTGATTCATCCAATTTATGCGTCGGAGCAGGCCCAGTTGAGTTAAAAATTTCCAGTGCGGAGAGTCTTACTCAGATCTAGAGCAGACCGATTCAGAGATGACCGCCAATGTATCGCCTTTCCTGGAGGATTGAGGCGCTGTTCGGCGTACAGGCGAAGGAGCCAGTTGTTGCTGCCAATGACAAGATATCGCCCAGATGGTTGGAGCTACTGCAGCATGAGCATATACTTAGAGATATGATGGACGGTCGCTAGTCACCTGAGGATGAATGACTAGGACATGTGATTCGTTCGTTTACCGATGCGAGGTCATCAGATAGGTTGCTTCCAGCTAGAGACGACTTCATGCAGAGACGTTGAGAGTCGATAGAGACGATCGAATGTCAGGAGCCCATTTTCCATGTTTAAAGTATACGGAAAGACATGCAGGTGATTCTATAGACCCTCTAGAAGAATTAAACCCTAACCCGACATAATGACCGTGTGAAAGCCTTTGAACCTTAGGGTTTGCGGTAGTTCCGCGGCGCCATTAGTGAGGCTTGGGTTTGCCCTTCTATGGCTGGACCACCGACGCTGTGGCATGTACTCGATACTATTAAACTGTACTCAAGATGTTGATTTCTTGGGGGATTATAAGGTTCTGACGAGTCGATCGAATGTTTCGACATCATTCGGATATCATGTGATGGGATGCTTTGCTTGGGAGACTCCAGATACGGGTATAGCCATTGGAGCACAGTCCATGCAGCCACGATGAGACGAGTCCGAATCAGTCGACATGGAGGCAGAGTGAAGTAAAGAGTTCGCAAGAGATTTCGACGAGATGACGTCCCACTCCGCTGACATTAGAGATGTGATACGCACCCAGAGGCGTTGTATAGGGATATATCTTCCAGAAAGAGGCGCGATAAGTATGCAGCCGTTCCGGAATAAGAATTAGCTTCAGCAATGGATGATGACTTCCGGGTAATCCGGCAGGAATGAGATTTGAGAGAGAGACCTCGACAGGACCTTTCTGGAATACTATACGAGAAGACTTAGACCCAGGGGTGGTCATTTTGCACACACCCAGCAGGCCAGAGTTCGGCATCGTCGACGAGGTAGTTGACCAGGTTTGGATAAAGGACCTTATCCAGATGCGTTGCGAATTGATTAAGGACGGACGAGTATTGAGTATTCCTCCGATGGTTAGGATGCGTTTCCGAGGACCTGTTCGGCCAGACATATTCTATAAAATGGTGAAGCTACAGAGTATGTGATTTCGAGTCCGTGCGAGAGACTTCGGATTGACCGTGGCCGAGAACAGTGCAGTGCGTAGATAGCATGCCGTGACGTTGAAGTGGACGGAAATACAGACAAGCGGACAAGAGGTTCGTACGAGACGCTGACGAGCTGTCATTACTTCCCGTCGAGACCAGAGGTCAATTATGCTTACAGAGGCGTTGGGATGCAACCAGATTCTGAGAAATGTTGTGCTGAGGACACAGATGTCTATTGAATGAAAAGAGATTATGCAAGAGAGCCAGCCTTCGTACAGTTCGGCTTAGGCAAGATCGGAAGAGACCTTGAGCAGGATTCCTTCCAGGACATTGCTGCAATGATGTTTGCACCCAGGATCAGATGTGTGATGTGCATTCAGAGAGCCAGAGGCCGACGCCAGTGACATGCTGCTTTACGAGTGGTCGTGAGGATTGACCGAGAGATGACCAGAGAAGTGCCAGAACGGAATCGTCCCCGTTAGCACACCTGACAGGGCCGATAAGCCGATCGATTGTGAGATTGGTAATCCACAGAGAAGATAAGGACCCAGAGACAGAGGACGCCAGACCGTGAGCAAGAGGAAAGTAGATATCCTGCGCTGCTAGCATTGGATGCACCCTTAGTGTTTTGAGGTACGATTTTGGTGCACACCAGATGCACTAAATCGGGTTTCCTTGTGCATGTCAGATGCACCTGGTTTTGCTGTCAGGCACATACGTTGCCTATGACAGTTGTTGTGTGCACACCCATTGCACCAGAATGGTACTTATGTGGATTCTGTTTTCCGTGCGCACCTGACACACGGGGTATTCTTATTTACGTCTTAGGATTGATGTTTGTGGAGCTTCGACAATTTGGATTTTTGACTGAATGTTTTAGTACTTGGGATTTAAGTTTAAATTCGGGGACCGAATTTATTTAAGGGGGGTAGATTGTAACATTTCGAATTAATAAAAATATTATTTTTAGGGAATATTTATAATTTAATATTATTTTATTGAATATTTTAATAATTCGGTATAATTAAAATAAAAGTAAATGGGGAAAATTTTGGAAAATTCTAAAATAGGGTAAATTAGAGAATTATGCCATTTCTAAGTTTAATTGAGTAGTTATATGCTAAATTAGCGCTAATCGCGATTAATAATCGCTAATCGGTTTTTTTGGCAATTTGTGCAAAACATGCACATATCACTTTTCACACTTGTGCATTTTCTTGCCATGGTTCACTTTGGGTTTACTATTCTAGGGAGAAGGATTTTGAGAGAATAAGAAAAAGAGAAGGAAAAGAAAATGGGAAAAGAATAAAGAAATGAGGTATGGTGAGAGAGAGAAAGGTATGGGTTTTCTTTGACTTTGGACTTAGCCATCTCCTTCATTCCCTTCACTCATTTCTCTCCCTCTCCTTCAAGTTGTTGCTGCTGCTCCTGCTCCTCACCCCACCTCCCCTCCTCAAGCCTCAAATCATCTCAAAAACAATTCCAAAACCCAATCTCCATTTCATTAAAAGTGTGCACAAGCTCAAGATCTACAAATTGGACTAAAGAAGCAAGGATTTTGGCCACTAGGGGCAACTCAAGAAAGTTCTTGAGTTGGCAAATGAGGTATTTGCTGAACCATTTTCTTAGTTTTAGCGTTACCTATGCCCCCATGTTTAGATTGTACCGATATCGTTTGATATTGTGGAGTTAAAGAAAACATAGTTAGGGTTTGAGCAAATTATGAGTTGTAATGTGAAATTGAGCTCAGTAGAGGCTACATCAACACCCTAGTGCATGAATTGAGACTACAACCTGAGAGTTGAAACCAAAATACGGATTTATGGATACGATATCGGAGAATTTGTGAAATCTGTGATGGTTATTTGGGATCTGCTATCAACCTGAG